>CM021100.1:841007743-841176823 GCA_007115665.2 Sequoiadendron giganteum | reverse complement strand
GGTGTAGGTTTTAGGGTTTAAGGTATAGGTTTTATGGTCGAGGGATAGTGTTCAGGGTTGACGATATAGGGTTAACTATGTAGGGTATTGGGATATTGGGTATAGGGTTAAAGGTTGGAGGTTTATGGTTGAGGGATAGTGTTTAGAGTTGAGGGTCAAGGTTAAGTATATAGGGTATAGGGATTAGGGTTTAGGATATAGGATATAGGGTATAGGGTATGGGGTATAGGGTATAGGGTATAGGGTATAGGGTTGAGGGTATAAGGTATAGGGTTGAGGGTTGAGAGTGTAGAGTTTATGGTTTAAGTATAGGGTTAATGTTATAGAGTTGAGGGATAATGTTTAGGGTTTAGGGCATAAGTTTGATGGTATAGAGTATAGGGATGAGGGTTGAGGGTGTAGGGTTTAGGATTTAAGGTATAGGGTTGAGGGAATAGGGTTAAGTGTATAGGGTATATGGATTAGGGTTTAGAATATTGAGTGCAGGGTTGAGGGTATTGAGTTTAGGATTGAGGGTTTAGGGTACAATATTGAATGTAGGGTTCAGGGTTTAAGTTTATGGTTGATGGATAATGTTCAAGGTTTAGGTTATAAGGTTGAGGGTATAAGGTATAGGGATGAGGGATGAGGGTGTAGGGATTAGGATTTATGGTATTCAGTATAGGGTTTGGGAGATTGAGAGAGAGGGTGAGGGAGATAGAGAGAGGGAGAAGTAGAGAGGGAAGAAGAGAGAGAGGTGATAGAGAGAGAAGTAGAGAATGAAGGAGAAAGGTAGAAAGATTGAGAGAGAGAGAGAGGGAGAGAGAGAGGTAGAGAGGGATAGATTAGATAGAGAGAAGTAGAGAGGGAAGGTGGTTGTGAGGAAGGAAGAGAGAGAAAGGGGGAGATAGAGAATATTAGAGAGGGAAGGAGAGAGGGAGAGATAAAGGTGAGATATAGAGAGAGGAGGGAGGGAGGGAGAGACACACAATTATTCTCAATAAAGAGTAGAGATGGAAGGAGAGATTGAGAGAGAAAGATGAGAGAGAGAGGAGGAAGTTTGGGAGATTGAGAGAGAGGGAAGGAGGGAGTGAGAGGTAGATATGGAGAGAGGGAGATAGAGATAAGTATATAGGGAAGGAGAGATAGAAGGAGAGAGAAGTAGAGAGAGAGAATGGTGAGATAGAGACTAGAGAGGAAATGAGAGAGCAAGAGAAAGATGGAGAGAGATAGAGGAAGGTTGGGAGATTGAGAGAGGGAAGGAGGAAGGAGGGAGGAAGATGTAGAGAGAGAGGGAGAGTGGAGATAATTAGAGAGGAAATGAGGGAGAGAGAGAAGTGAGATAGCGAGGTGTAGAGAGTGGTAGGGAGTGATGGATGGAGAGGTAGGTAGAGAGTGAAGGATAGGGAGAGGTATGGATGAAGAGAATGGGAGGTGAGAGAGAGGTGAGATAGAGAGAAATAGAGAGAGTGGTAGGAAGTGATAGATGGAGAGGTAGGTAGAGAGGGAGAGGGGAGATATAGATAAGTAGAGAGGGAGGGAGAGGTAGAGAGGGAGAGAGAGGTAAGAGGGAGAGGTAAGAGAGAGAAAAAGAGAGAGTGATGGAGGGAGAGGTAGGTAGAGAGAGGGAGAGATGAGATAAAGATAAATAGAGAGGTAAGGAGAGGTAGAGAGAGAGGAGAGATAGAGAGAAGTAGAGAGGGAGTGAGAGAGGGATGGAGAGGTAGGGAGGGAGAGAAAGGTGAGATAGAGAGGTGTAGAAAGAGAGAGTGGTAGGGTGTGATGGATGGAGAGGTAGGTAGAGATATGGATTGGAAGATAGAGAGTAGATAGTGAAGAAGAGAGATAAATATGGAGGGAGAGAGGTGGGTGAGAGAGAGGTGAGATAGAGAGAAATAGGGAGAGTGGTAAGGAGTGATGGAGGGAGAGGTAGGTAGGGAGAGGAAGAGGGGAGCTAAAGAGAAGTAGAGAGAGAGGGAGAGGGAGAGGTAGATAGATAGAGGAAGAGGGGAGATAAAGATAATTAGAGAGGGAAGGAGAGGTAGAGAAAGATAAAGAGAAGTAGAGAGAGAGTGAGGGAGGGAGGGAGATAAGTGAGATAGAGAGGTGTAGAGAGAATGGTAGGGAGTGATGAATGGAGAGGTAGGTAGAGAGGGATTGTAGAGATAGAGAGTAGAAAGAGAAGGAGAGGGAGAGGTATGGATGGAGAGTGGGAGGTGACAAAGATGTAACATTCCAACCCTTGAAAAAAGTAAAAATTCCTAAGTTTTCACTTTGTGAGTAAATAAACTATGTAACAAGCCATTGCAATAATTTTTTTCTTTTCTTTATTGATAATATACAAACAAGTTACCATAAAAAATTACAATAAATATTCCATTTCATTACAATAACTTCCCAAGTTACAACAATACAAGAATGCATACTTTTACATACATAGTTTAAATGAGCTTTAGAACAAATAACTTATAGATGGTCCAGGATCCTTCCTTTCAAATCTTGGTTCCTCTGTCGCCTACTGCGGAGGAGAAGCATCACTCAAGCACTTTTCCACCAATCACAGACTCATATGCGGTCCCCCACACATCTATCATTTGATAGATGACCCTTCCCTTCGACAAAGAGATTGGTAGAGTAACCGAATAACGATAAAAAACTGAACATAGTGCTACGTCCTACATAACTAGAACTTTGCAAACCCACAATTTCAGACTAGCATGTAATACTAGATCATGGTGAACTGACAGTGGAGCCAAAGGAACTCACACTACTTTGGACAAAGTGTTCTCAACTAGTAATCTGAATGAATGTCATCTATCACATACACTACTCAAGGAAAATTTGACTTAAGGCCATCTTAAACTATAGATACCTATATTTCCATCAATGGATAATCTATCACCCAGAGATAATCTATCACCATTTCTACATACTTGGAATAAATATGATTTAACAAGTAAATATACAACCTCCCTCCCATATTGGATAAAAAATCCTAGGAACTTAAACACAATCTATGCTAGTTAAATAAATAACCTACCTAAGAGTAGCTCATATGCCACTCATGTTTAATCATATCTAGTATATAATACCTATGATAAGCACCCATCTCCTATTATGGAGTACATACAAGCACATCATAAAAACAACATAAAAGTTTCTACCTCCTTTTCAAAGACATTCTAGATTCCCTAAATGTAAGTACTTGTAAAAGACAATTCAAGAATTCATGGAGAACGATTCTTTCATAAATAAAATAATAATAAAAATATCCTCATGCTTGTTATCGCTTATCTAATAAATTGAAAACAATACAACTTCTCCAAACAACAAAAATCTAGATTATAGCTTCTCAAGAGATGTCATAATAAACCTCCAATGCTCAAGTTGATAGTTTACTTCTCTCAAACCCACTCACTTTCTATATAACTGAACTCTCTCTCTCTCTCTTTCTCAAATAAACTGAGTAAAGATAAAAATAAAGCAGAGTAAAAATTCTTACAAGAATGCGTCATCACAAATGAGTTTGCCTTGCTATTTATACAACAACAATGAGGCCTCACATCCTACAGATTAGGCATATATATGGACAACAAAAACCATGCACAACCTACTCACTTGACCTAGAAAAAAGGTGGCATTGATATAAGAACTTACTCAACATACATAACTATAGATTGACCTTATTGCTTGACAACAAAAAGAGACTTATTCAAATCTGCACATGATTAATTCGAATTACCTAAAACAATATTGGACATCTACAACAAAAGGGTTTCAAAAGGTGGCTCCAAATACATACTCTCAAATAAAAATTGGCATGGTTTCCATTCTATTTGAAATAGTCAATAACCAATTTGCAACACCAAGCTTACATTGACTGAGTCTTGGTGTGAGTCGATTTAGATATTTACTCATTTTGACAAAGTTGTCGACCCGTTTGCTCACAACTTGACATATGTTGATTCAAGCTTAAATACATTGCATTTAAAGTTTTACCAAGTCAAAGAAGATCCTACTAAAGGCGTCGACTAAGTCTTCACCATGCATCAACATAATGTAGCAAGATATAATGAAAAATACGTGTTCCACAAAGCGTGACAGCAAGAGTAAAACTCGGCCTCTGAAGGTACAACCATATGCAACTTATATTCGGGCCTTTAATAATTGGCCTCTATCATGGTAAATGATAGTCAATTTCCAAGCAATGGTTAATATACTAAATATATATTAATATATATAATACTACATATACATATATATTAATTCCAATATATATGTGTATATATGTATATATATATATATATTCTTTAATATATATTTATATATATACCCTTTGCCACCAAGCAAGTATACATTCGATAGACAAATAATTATAAGAAAGACAATATTCACATAATAAACACAATATATTGATTGTATACATATATATGTATAAGTATATGCCTCTATGTACACGTATACGTATGTATACCTATATCGATAAATTTGTATGGGCATGTCCATTTTCCAACGTATGTGTGTATCAATACATATATACATATGGATAAGTGTATATAATACACATATACATATTTATATGTTCACATTCAATTCACATATAGCCATTCACAACTACCATTGTATTGATAAATGTTTACGTGTGGTACATCTATACATGTCCATATATATGTCGTTAGATCCCATTGACATATATGTGCATATATACACATACTTCACATACATCCTTCTTATCAATATAATCATAATAGTACAAGAAAGAGCTCTAAAGCTAAAATAGATAGACATCACCCAATAATGCATCTTAGTAGTAATCAAGACTTTTACTTATGAAAACACATCAACTAAGGATGACTTACCCTCTTCCCACATAATCACTCAACTCAATTATTCTACCGTGGTGTGTGTATATGCTCAGATAGTTTTTGTTACCAGTTACTCGACCGAGATCTTCTCCTGATTGATACTTCCCCTCCGCTTGGAGAAATTGAACATATACCTGCAACCAATAACACATGCACATGGTAGTCAATTGTTCATAAAATATGTAGTACATAGGTAATACATCTCCAAAGTTAGAATATCAATTCATTGACCATCCATTCATGTATATGCAATACTTTTCCATGAGATAACATCAAATGAGATAACATTCACATATGACACATTGATAACAAAGTACAAACACAATTTATTCATCTCCAAAATTCACATTGCATTCATATTTACCCTACGTAGTAATAGTAAATAGTAATTACATAATTGGGGTGTAATCGAAGAGGTGAGATAGAGAACAATAGAGAGAGAGTGGTAGACAATGATGGATGGAGAGGGGAGATAAGATAAGTAGAGAGGGAGGGAGAGGTAGGCAGCAAGAGAGAGGTGAGATAGAGAGAAACAAAGAGTGTGATGGAGGGAGAGGTAGGTAGAGAGAGGAGATAAGGATAAGTAGAGAGGGAAGGATAGGTAGACAGAGAGGAGAGATATAAAGTAGAGATGGAATGAGGGAGGGAGGGAGAAAATGGTGAGATAGAGAGGTTAGAGAGAGAGTGGTAGGGTGTGATGGATGGAGAGGTAAGTAGAGAAATGGATTGGGATAAAGAGTAGATAGGGAAGAAGATAGGGAGAGAGAAGTATGGAGAGAGAGAGGGAGGTGAGAGAGAGGTGAGATAGAGAGAAATAGAGAGAGTGATAGGGAGTGATAGAGGGAGAGGTAGGTAGAGAGAGGGAGAGGGGAGATAGATAGTCAAACATCTTGAAACTATATACATGGAATATAACTTAAAGTATAAGAAAGTAAATGCCTATATTTCAGGTATATAGTTTCTCTGAAAGATAAGAAGAAAAATAATTTTTTTCAACGCATTCACAAAATGTGAGCGCATTTTGGTAATGCTTTTTTGAATTCAAAAAATGCACGTTTTTTGAGATTCAAACCATAATGTGAGCGCATTATAACATACTCATGTTTTTGGATTGGTAATGACGAAGACACGATCACGTTTTACTATAACACGCTCGCATTTTTGCTATTTTAGGTTGAAAAGGTGAATTGAGCACTTTTTGGTACCTCATGTCTTTTTGCACTTACCCTCTATGTTTTTGGTTTTTTTTTTGGAAAATTTTGAAAGGTTCAAGACTAAAATGAAAACTATGATTTTTATCTTTTTTGTGATGATATTTCACTAAATGCAAAGACCTTTGATACCTTTGACTTTGGATCCTAAAAGATGATTACCTTGACAAAATTTTTAGTTTTGGACTAACGTAACCAAATGAGAAAAATCCTAAACCTCTAGTGATGATGATGGTTTGATAGAAAAAGTTGATTTTCAACTAGACTAATGAGTTGATAAACTTACTTTTTTTGATGGGGGTATTTTTTTGATGAGGTTTTGATAATTTCCCAAGTGATGACCCTAGAATTTTGACTTCTAAACTTGTTTTCAATTTTCAATTTTCAAGATTTTGAAGATAAGATTGTAAGGACTTGTGATATGACGCTAAAATGATATGATGTTTTAACCTAGGAAAGGTAAAAAATTATTGAAAATGAAGGAAAATTTGACTATTCAGTTTTTGGCATATGTGTAAATGAGATTAGGTTTATGCAGCCTTTGAAAATAAACTCCGTTTTATCTATCAAACATACACGACAAAGAAATCCACAAATGTTATGTAGAAGATGTCGACTATGATGCAATCTTCAACAAATGCATTATAGAATCTGTCAAATGCATTACACACATATGTGTTTCTATTTGTTTGCTAAGGTAGGATTTCAATTGACAAAGAGATGCGGTGTTTAATAGATGAATGTGTCGTAGTTGCTAACGGATGTGTCACACTGTTTCTACGATGCAGATACACAGTTGTGATGCACAAGTTTTGTCAAAAATCAGACCTCTAAGGAAACCTAATCTTGTTTAATTTTTTGATTTTAGATGTGACTCAATTTAAGAAAACATAGAAAACAATTATTTGATAAGTTATTAGTTGTGATTTTTGATGGTTTGTGTCAATGATAAGGTCCTAAGGCTGTTTGTTTACACTAGTATCGACAAGACTCAAAAACATTAACTTAACTTAGTAGTAGAACGAGTGTGTAACTTTAAGTAGGCCCACCTCCCATTTAAGGGATAAATACTTAGAAATATTATATAGTGAAATAATTGTTTTCAAAACCTTCTCTATACGAAGGTAGGTAGTAGATGTCTAGTGACACAGGGTCATCAAAAAATGCCATAGACACACCTTCTTTCACTTCCCTGAGAGGCTATTGCTAGCAACCCAACAAGATCTATCTCAACCTAAGAAAGTACATGGTGAGTAGCTTTAGGGTACGATATGCATCCCTTTCACCACTTTATAAGATTACGTTTGAAAGTAGCTTTAAGGCCTCTATAATAAAGGTTTTTAGTTGGTAGATCTCTGTGAACATCGTCGACCTCTCAGATGTCTCTTTAGGGTACGAAAAGCTATAATCCCCTAGTGAAAGTATAGAGCACTACATGCATGGATCAAACTACAAATTTCACTCTCATCCATTTCTATAACACGCCGAAAAATGTTGCTTGAGGTCAATCCCTTGGATTCTCCATGAGGATGTATCCCAAGGTAGGCCTCCTACTTAAAAAAATTGGAAAGTTTATATGTTGTAATTTCTTGTCACCTAGGATCACATGAAGTGTGCAAAGAGAGAGGATGCTTTAAAACAAGAATAATTTTGATGCAAAGATTGATGTGTGCAAGTGCACCAAATACAATAAACACTAGTCCATTTTAATTACACTAGAGGAAATGTGTAATTTGTATGTTGATTTTAGTGCACCGAGTGAAGTACTACATGTTCAATCAAACTGCTAATTTTAAATCCAAATTGCAAAGTGAGGATTGTATTGTTCTTTTTAAGAGCACTAAAACCAAATGTTTGATATTGTATTCATTTTAAGCACTAAAACCAAATGTTTGAGGTCATGTTCATTTTAAGCACTAAAAAGAAATGTGTGAGATCATGTTCACTTTAAACACTAAATATAAATGTTTGAGATAATTTGAGAGATCACAACAAGTTGAAAATAAAAAGATATGTAATACAAAAACCATACTCTACTAAAAAAATTAGAAAATAGTAAAGTTTAAATCAACATTTTACCTTTCTTTTTGTAACAGTCACTTGCAGTGGAAGGTTCGACAAATGTGGTGCACAGAGGAGCGAATGTGGTGCACAAATATTTGACTATGATGGAGGAAGACTCAAGTGCAATGTATAGAGAGCCAAATGCGGCATAGGGTATAACATTTGTGGTGGACTGGTTCAACTTGAAAAAATATAGAAAATAATAGTGATAAATACAACGTGGAAAACTTTGTATGCATCACATAGGTAAGTGGATGCGTTGAACGGACTGTTGATTGCAATGCAGGACCTGATGAATGTGTTGCTATTTTCCATGATTGCATCACACTTCTTGTAGCTTCAAAGAAACCTATATTTCAAATATAAATTTTTAATTACATGAGTTTCACGTCGGGTTCACTAAAATATAAATTAGAATATCGACATTCAATCATAGAGATAATAGGAATCAAAGTAAATAATCACAATCTGCAATCCTATACTCAAAATGATCCAATTTAATCAATGAAAAATGTTCAACATGGATAAAACCAGATTCAAACAAATGGTACCTTCACCTTTACCGTGTTGTCAAGAATTATTTCCATTGTCCTTTGTATGCTTTTGATCTCAAAAATTGGTATACTATTCTTTCACCTTAAGCTTCAAGTGTGTGTGAGATGATCACAATGATGCAAATGCCAAAGTTTCATGGTTATCCATCAATGTGTTATGAATGTTTTCTTTTATATAAATGTTTGATTCAGATGAACGATCTAGATTGAAAGATGAAGATCAACAGTCAAGGTTTGTTGAGTGGAAATTGATTGAGAGTTAACTGACTTAATTGATTTAATCAAGGGAATTGATTGGTCAATCAGTGAAATTTGATTGATTAATCCACGAGATTGATTGATTAATCAATGGGATTGTTTGATTAATCAATGGAATTGATTGATTAGTCAATGTATGAGAGGATATTTAATTAAATGATTATTAATAATTTGGAGGAATGTGCAAGTGAAGATTAATTAATAAATAAATGTTTATTTATTAATGGATACTGTTGGAGATGAAATAGAAGAATTAAATAATTAATTTAATTATTTAATCTAGAAGTGGGAAAGTGGTTTAATTAAATGATTAATAACAATTATTTAATTTAAGAAGGGTGTTGAATATTTTTTAAACAATTAATGACAACCATTTAATTAAAATAGAAGAATAAGTGTAATTAGCAACACAATTAAATAAATAAGGTTTATTTAATTAATCAAAAAGATTAATGATAATTAGGATATAATTAAATAATAAGATTTATTTAATGAATTAGAAAGGGTGAATTAGAATGGATTAACATAAAGTCACTTAATTAATAGTACAATATGATATTTGATAATAATTAAATAATAAGGTATTATTTAATAATGATGGGAAAAGGGTGAAAATTAGTACAAAGTTGTTGCTTGCAGATTAGAACAATTTCGGGTATCTACACGGTCTAGGTCATAGGTTCTTGGTGCTTGACATTTAATGTAATCCAAAATTTGTTTATGTGGCAAGTGTTCAAATGAAGTCTAAATTTTGAAGTATTCATTTGGTAGTCTTAGATTTTTTCCTTAATGTGCTCAATTGTCAATTTAGAATTCAAATTTTGAAGCTTGAGAGGTTTGCTTAAGGGATTAAAATATCAACCCTGATTTGTAGATTACATCTTGCAATCCAAACCCTAAATTCCAAGACAATGCGACTTAGACACCAAACTCTTGGGATGTGTGATTTTTGTTTTGAATCCCAATCCTATGTAAATGTGAGCTCAAACTCCAATCCTAAGCTACACACTTTGTTTCTAGCAATCTAAGTTTTTTGTAGTTTCATCTCTAATGTCTAAACCAAGGGAGATTGTTCCATTGCTTCTCACCTTTGGAGATACCTGAGGAATTGTTCTTTTCTTGTTTCAGTCACAATGTTGAGGCTATGGCATAGTTAGTCTTCCACTTGTATCACTATAGTTAGTGCATTAGTAACACACCTTGTAACATGTGACAATTTTGGTGTCATACTTGTATTAGAAAAAAAATGTTCATCTAATTTTTGTTCATTGATGTGTTAGGTGAAAGCTTAGGACATTACAACTTGATCAAGGGTTAGGAAATCTAGAACTTCAATGCTAGCACAATAAACTCAGATGATGCTTCTTAGAAATACATTATTTTCCTTATATTTGATATACATTAAACAAACAAGATTTACAAATATCAATAATTAATTTTTATATAAAACTTTCTATCATGATTAATGTTTTTTTAATTTTTTATTATAACATTAATCAAAATCCATAATGTAAACCTATATTCTTTTCATTTTATTTATAAGACACTCGGTTATAATCTCAACTTATCCATTTCAATTAGTTCATTTTAGTTTACATCTTATCGATTGATATTTCTAGGATATGTTTTACTGCCCACTAGCGTGGAGGAGAAAAACTGCATGATATGTTATTCATCAGAGACTTTTCTTTCTCCTTGAAAGGTAGAAATTACCGCCGTCCTCGGCACGGCAGTTTGTGTGTTCTGCTTCACTCACTTCTATTCAACTCTCTCTATTCCAAGCAAATGTAGAAATTTCTTGCCATAAAAAACATCGACAGAGTCTCTCTCTCTCTCTGTCAGTCATTAAGCACTACTCAATCTATCAATTCAAGCTTTTAACTTTAACAAACTTCTGAATGGTACATTTGCCTGTTGCAAACAATAGATTTAAATATATCCTTTTCTCAATTTCCACCTTCTTCGGCACGGCAGTTTTACATGATCATCTCTCTGTCTATTCGAAGGAAACGTAATACAAACGTAGTTCTAAATTTGCACGGCGGTTTGATATGTTGTTTCAGCTTCACTCATTTCTTATCAGATCTGCCATTATTGAATCTGTGAAGATGTGGACACCACTCCAACTTCAATCGACTTTATGTTCACATGCTTAGTTGATAAAGTGAGAATGATATTTTTACATTTTTTGGTTATAATAAATTGTTTTGTAAAGACACTATTTTGTATCAAATGAAATTATTTTTGTTTGTTTGTTGTATTACATTTATCTTAGAATTTTATTGTTTTTTTTTTCATGCAACAAGGATGGTTGTGGATTAGATTCTTTTTATTTCTTTCAGATATTGTACAAAACATATCTCATGTATTTATTTTTAGGTTAGGATGTTCTTTTCAATTAGTAACCCTTGTTCTCTAGATGATTAGGTTTGCTTCTTCGAATGAAATCAAAATTGAACTTGGTTGTCATTATTTTCCCCTTCCTTTTAAGCCTCAAAAGATAAAGTAGATTTTAGTTGGGATCTTTAATTTTATTTTTGTGCCTTCATTTAGAATTGGTTGAGTTGTTAATCTAGGTTCTTTTAGTAAAATATTCACAAGTTTGAGAAAACAATTTTGGAGTATTACATCCCTAGGTTTATTGTTAAGAAAGCTTATTTACTTCATTTTTCTTTTCATGTTAACATGGATCTTCAAAATTAGGAATTGCACCCTTTACTATGACTACTCAAGCTATTCTCATTACATACTACATTCAAATGTAAATATGACAATTGAAGTTTTAAAAAAATGGTGAAGGATAGTTTAAAAAAAAATATTTAGAAGCTAAAGGGAGATTTATAGGTCATACACCTATATAGTCAAAGGATGGAAGTGCACTGCACAAACATCCACACACTATACAAATGACCATGTACAATGTGCTTAAAGACATCACAAGGTTGGAATAAAGCATAAAATTAACATAGGGAAACACATTGCAACATATAGGGTTCAAAACACAAAAAGAAACAAAATGCTAGCACTAGGAGTAGGAAAAAGACTAAGGCTAGGCTAAAATGATCATTGAACATGCTATAAGAGGTCGATACCAAAAAAACCCAAAATATAATAGAATATTTATAAGGTATTAAATTTTTGATATTGAATTTTGTCTCCACTTTATTGGATTGATGCCACTAAGTGATAAGATTCGATAATATATAGAAAAGAAAAATATTAAAAATAATATCTTATACAATGAAATAAAATATCTTAGAAAATCATAAAACCTACAAAACAAAAATGTTAAAAATCACAAACATATATAGAAAAGAAAAATAGAGAAATCTTATACAATGAGAAGAATGTGAGAAATAGAGCATTTGACTTAGATAGAATATTTACTACTACATATGAAGATAACTAGTGCACGATTCAAGATCTAGCTTACTTTTCTACTGGGAATCATTAGAAGAGAATACATGATTTAAGGTTCAGTATGGTTTATTTCTAGGAATCATAAGAATCATTGAATCACTAATACTATCTTGCTTTGTTGTTAGGTGATTTAAATGTTTGATAAAAAGTAGGAGCACTTAGACTAGCATTATTTGTTGCTTGGTGATCCAAGATATATAATATTATAGAGATCAATTTTTCCCTCGATAACTGAAAATTGCTTCTCATACCACTGATCTCAATTACTCTATACTAGGTTTAACTAGCCAAGGTTTTTGTTTAACAATTAATCTACTACTAAGATTATATCAGTAAATCCTTTAGTAATTTTACCATAAATAATTTTTTTCTTATTAAATAAACAACTAAAACACTTAAAGAATAAAACTAATACTAATTACAAAAAAATGACAAATAAAAAAAAATGAATACAAAAATGGAAAAGGGAGAAAAAGAAAAACCTAGACTAAAACATTGGACTTGATTGTGCCAAATGCTATTACTTTGTGTAGATGATAGTGCACATTTTGTAGTCCCATATGGAAAGAAATCTCAAGGCATTGGTAAATAGTGGAAAATCGTACACTCCATAGTGATCAATCACCATGCCCTCACTTTAATTTGGAAAGCACATTAACAATGTATATATTTACACTTGTGAATATAGATATGTGTATATGTGCATGTGATTAGAATATGTGACCTTTGCATGTATGATTTACAAATATTTTAGTATAGTACATGAAACAAAAGAACAATTTAAGAAATCCTTAGGATGTGTACCTCAAAAATAAGAAAAAAATAGGATTTCCTTTCGCTTAAAATATAGGCAAGAAAAAGAAGAAGATAACAATGTACAATAAATCCAGAGTGGAGATGCATGATATCATTGCAAAAGAGGAGGAATATTGGAGGCAAAGATCCAAAGTGAAATGGCTTGCTGCCAGGGATAAAAAAATGAGATAATTCCATATGTCGGCCCTAAACCACCATGCTACTAATAGGATAACCTTTATTGAAGAAAATGGTGATCATTTTGAGAAGGAAGAGGATATCAGGAGACATGCTGTTGAGTACTTTAGCACTCTCCTTTCGGCCAATGAGGGAATTAATCAAAGTCTTCAGGACTATCTGTCTATGACTATTCCCAGTCTTGTTGGGGAAGAGGACAACAAAATGCTCTCGGCCATCCCTTCGAAGGAAGAAATCAAGAGGGCTACTTTCTCTTTTGATGGCAACAGAGCTCTTGGTCCTGACGGTTTCCCATGTTCTTTTTCCAAAGGTTCTGGGAGATTGTGGAAGAGGATGTGGTGAATGCGGTTAAGGAATTTTTTGGATCGAGATGCATCCTAAAGGAACTCAATGCTAATTTCTTGGTTTCGATCAACAAACGTCCTGGGGCAACGTAGTTTGAAGATTTTAGGCCCATTAGCCTATGCAACTCTTTCTATAAAATTATTTCTAAAGTCTTGACTTCCAGACTTGAATTTCCCCTCAACAAAATGGCTTTGTTCCTGGCAGAAAAATTTTGGATTCGATTATAATGGTGTATGAAGATATACATTCGCTTTTTGTCTCTAAGACTAAAGGTTTCCTCTTGAAGCTTGATATCTCCAAAGCCTATGACCGGGTGGAGTGGGAGTTCTTATTTAAAATCCTGAGGGTGTTTGGCTTTAGCAACAAAGTCATTCAGTTGGTGTGCCAACTCATATCTTCTGCGACAATCGCCATTTTGGTTAATGGATCTCCTTCACACTTTCTTAAGAATTCCAGAGGGTTAAGACAAGGTGATCCTATTTCCCCTATTTTGTTTACCTTAATGGCTGAATGCCTTGGAAGGAATATGAACAAATTGGTGGCTCAAGGAGCTTTGTTGGGCTTACGTCCTTCATCCTGCAATCTTGTTAGTTCCCATAAAAAATTTGTTGATGATACCATTTTGATGGGCAGATCTACTGTGGCTGAAGCCAAAATTCTTAAAAAAGTTCTAGATGATTATGAGGGGGCTTCTGGTTAGAAAATAAATATTCAAAAAAGTTCTCTTTTCTTCTTCAACACTTCAGATAGAAGACAAAATAGGATTGCTAACATTTTTGGGTGCAGAGTGGAGAATCTTTCCTCAATCTACTTGGGCCTGCCCTTGGGTCTTAAACCCTTTGACTCTTTCTGGAATTCCTTGGTGGACAGATTTAACAAAAAGTTGGCAGGATGGAAGGGAGATCTTCTTAGTCAAGCTGGTAAGATTCAACTCCTCAAAGCCACCCTTCAGAACCTTCCTATTTATGCTTTAAGTCTTTTCAAAATTCCCCTTAAGTATGTGGAGGCCATTGAAAAAACCCAGAAACGTTTTCTCTGGCCTAGAGTGGAAGATAGGAGACGCATACCTCTCATTGATTGGGACTTGGTTTGTAGACCGAGGAAGCTTGGGGGTTTGGGCCTCAAAAGAATTAAAACTATAATCCCTCCTTGCTAAGAAATTATGGAGAATCTTCTCCTCAACTGGGGAATGGAAGAAAATCATAAAAAGTAAATATTTGGCTAATATTGGATCCCTTAATTCTTTGCTGGAATCTCAGTGTCTACCCAGGGGTTCAGCTATTTGGAATGATATCTTAAAAGGAAGTAATGTCCTTAATTTAGGTTTGGGGTGGAGTATCAGAAGTGGAAATCTTACTAAGTTCTGGGAGGATAGATGGCTTTTGGGGGAACCTTTGGCTTCTTTTGACAGTTTCAGAATTTGGGCAGATATTTGTTGGACTATTTTTGGTCCCCTTGTTAAAGACTACTGGAGGAATGGACATTGAGTGAACCTTTGTTAGATCAGTATGGATTTTTCCCCTATTCAATCCTCCCTTATGGCCTTCAGAGTGGATGGGAATTTTCAGGAGGATATCTTGGTCTGGATGGCTTGTTCGACAAGCAACTTCTCTATTTCGTCGGCTGTCTCTTTGCTATATTATTAACATCTTCTTTTGGATCCTTCTTCAAAATAAGGTGCTCATTGTGGACAATCTTTGCAAAAGGGGAATTCAGATCCCTAACCGATGCTACCTTTGCAAGTGTGCGGCAAAAATTGCTAATCATCTCTTTATACACTTTACCTTTATGCAATATATTTGGGATAGGTTCTACTCTCTGTGGAGGATTTCCTGGGTTTCGCCCGAGTCTATTAAGGATTAGTTTATTCAGTGGAGACCCCCGTCCTCTAACCTGAATATTCGCAAGATTTGGTCCTTAACTTTTCCTTATGTTGTTTGGGGGGTTTGGAAGGAGAGAAATAAAAGAGTATTTAGGGATAAGGAATATTTTGAGTCAATCATGTTTGATAAGATTTTTAGACTCATTGGGGAAATTTTTTTTCTGACTTCTCCTCAGAAGGTGGAGTTGGAATCTACGGTGTGTTCTGCTTATGATTCTAGAATTGCCAAAGCTTGGGAGATTAAAGGTGATGTGTCTATGGCTACTAAAACTATTAAAAAGAGTTGGGATGGTGTCTTGTGGTTTCACCCTCCCAGGGGTTGGATTAAAGCTAATTTTGACGGGGCGGTGAAAGGGAATTTGGGATTGGCTGGGAGTGGAGGTGTTTTACGTAATGATAAAGGTATGTTCATTGCTGCGATGGCTATGTCTTTAGGGGTGTAGACCAATCATTTAGCTGAAGCTTTAGGAGCCCACCATATTATAAATTTGGCTTATAATATGAACTTGAAGAATGTTTGGATTGAAGGCAACTCCAAGAATATAATTGATTGCCTCATTGGTACGTCACCTCCTTCATGGACTATCAAATATTGGATTGATGAGACTAGGGCCACTTTATCTAAGTTTGAAAAAGTTAAAATTTCCCATATCTACAGGGAAGGGAATGGAGTGGCGGACTTCTTTGCCAATGAGGGTGTTAGACATAATAGAAAGATGGCATGGCATAATTTCCATGATTTTCCAGTTAACGTCAAGTCTCTTATCAATTATGATTGCGCTCATGGGAGAGAAGCCACTTTTAAATATGATTAAGGTGATAGGTGCCAAGTACTGCGATACCATAAGATTTGGTGGCAGACTTGTAATTAAAATGATAGTTGGGTTGAGTTCGCACGCTTTGTGGGTGCTTCAGTTTTGCTGTGCTCTCTTATGTCTTCTCTTTCCTAGTTTGGGCATTCAGAGTAAAACTCTGTCGAAAATGGGAGGAACTACTAGGAAAAGAATTGAGCCCGCTGCGTGCACCAAGAATAAAGATAATTCAAAGGTATGGAAGAAAATAGAGAAGGGAGGGTTGCAACCGTTCATAGAGAGACTTCATGGGCCTGAGTTGAGAGCGACAGATTACTTCGTGAAGCACTGGAATAAAGGCGAGATCATTCTTTTTGGCAGGAAAGTGATTGTGGATGATGAGCTTATAGGTGCCGTCACTGGTCTTCCTATGGATGGTGTGAAATTCTATCGGGACAGGAAATTCTCTGACAAAGCTGTGATCAGTTTCCTGAAGACGGAGGAGGAAAAGGTGAGACTTGTTAAAGTCTCAAACAGTTATTTTGACTCAAACAGGATAAAGAAAATTTGGAGGAATGTGCTCAGAGTTTTAATGGAGTACATCACGCTGGACGAGAGATTTATTAGAGTTTACGGGTGCCATTTCACTTTACTCAATCACTTTAGACATAAGGTTAGGGTTTCTTTCCCCTATTAGCTATTATGCTCCTTGAATAATAACATTGCGGAAAATAGGAAAAGTCTGGAAAAGAATTCGATCCTGTATGTTGGCCTAATTCGGCTAATCTATGAGCATTTCAAAAGTGTGCCGACGGTCTCTAACCCCATCTCTGCCTCTGCTTCAGAGGGTTATGATACCGAGTCAAGTTCGCCAGAGGATGCCATGGCTTCAGACCCGGATTGGGTGGAAGAGATTACTCCTCTGCCTAGCAAAAAGAGAAAGAATACTCCTGTTGTGAAGCCTTCTAATAAAAAAGATCGTCCTCAACAACCTCCTCCTGAAGAGTCTATGTTGAAGAAAACTTATAGAGAAGAACCTCTTGTGAAAAAGTTGGTCGCTTATTCAGAGGACTCGCCGGATGAGAATATTGTTGAACCTGTGAAAAAAGTTCCCTCCTCTACCTCTTTCGAGTTTGTTCGTAGAGATGAAGGGCCCAACCACCATTCAGACCTGAACCCTAATGACCCTATTTTTGAACTTGATAGGGAGTATCATGGGGATATTCAGTCTCTTGCGAAGAATGGAGCTATTTATAATTTTAAAATTCTGAAGTGGGCCTTTCATGAAATAAAGGACCTAAATTTGAAAAATAGAGCCCTGACCAACAAATTGGAAATTTTGGAAACCGAAATGGTGAAGCAGAACTTGGGTGAGCCTTTGTGGACTGTGGAAGAGAAGATGGAAATGGTGGACTATATCTAGGAAGAGGTGGAATTTACCAAAGGCCTTAAGAAGGATGGAGAGAACCTGGGTAGAGAGGTTGAGAAAATTAGGGAAGCCCTTAGGGCGACAGTTGAACACACTCAGAGAATTGCTAAGAATAACACCATCGCCCTAAGAGCTATTGCGGAAAAACGGAGACTGCTTAGCCGAGAATTCTATTTGTGGATCTGGATTCAGAGAAGAACAAAAACAAAGATGGGGATTTGGGCCCTTCTAAGAGAACTATAGCCAACATGAAGAAGAGACAAGATGCTGTGCCTCTGGAGACTCAAGATCTTAGGATGGTTGTCCAAGATATGGATATCCTGGAAATGGATGTGGCTGAGACCCTGAAATCTCTGGGTTAGTTCCGGTTCTTTCTTCGTTGTTATTTTGCTATCCTTATAGTGGTTTTTTGTTGTTGGCTGCTAGTCTTTACTATTTATCTTCCTATTGTAGCCTTTCTTTTCTAGGATTGTCTTTTGGTCAATCTTTTCTTGTTTTGTAAACTTTGTGGTTTCGGGTCCCTATAAAACCCATTTTTTCCTCTTTCAAAAACAATGTACCATAAATAAAGCGAACCATAAAGGCACAAGAAAAATCATGAAAAATTAAAAGGAGAGAAAGATAGAGGTGATATTAATATAGTTAACATTGTTCATAATGAAAAGAGGAAGTTTTTTTTTTAAACCTCACAAGAAATAATCTTAGATGGAAAAAATGTGATATCCATTATATTAGAATAATTGTAGTTGATTAGAGTACATACTTTAGGTGGCTTAGCAAACTTAGATGAAACATGATTATTTTTTATCCTTTTCAAGAATGCCATAATAAGAAGGTGAAGTTTGTATCAACTCCAAAAACAATATATATTATCTTGAGTAGCCCAAAGCTACTCAACAAGATCATACTCTTTGATGTTATTAATATGAATATGATATATGATGGAAGAATATGAACTTATGAAAGAAGAGACAAAAGCACATGATTCATTTTTTAGTTTTTTCAATTGTTTTATGTCTCCTATGACATGAGATTTTATAAGAGGATCCATGGGTTCTTCAAGAAAATATCATATAGTAATAATTGGATGCAACTTAGGTGTGAGCACATTAGGCACTAATGCATGGTGATTTTAGGAAAGACCAAAGAGGCTACATCTTTAATGTTGGCATGTTGATCTGAAAGGGGTGTTTTACCTAGATAGTTCATCACTTCGGTCCTAATCAAATTTTTTACTTAAGTTTACTTAGGTTACACATATGATACTTGTCACTTTATGCCTCAATTCATAAGATTAAAACACATATCATAATCTTATGAAATCCTATATTCACCTTAGCCTATATAACTAAGGAGTTTCCTTTGAAATTCATTCATTTAATTGTACCTGTAAGTCATTATCATTGTATCATTTGCATCCTGTGATCTAGAATAAATTATTCTCTCAAAAATAATCTCTCTTGTGCTTTTATAGAAGTTCCTAGATCTTCGGTTGCTACAATCTTTAGCCAAATCTTGCATGGTGTAGAGAATTCTATAACAACTCTTACACGGAATTCAAAGCTTGTGGTATTTTTTCATTATCTTCATAGGGGATATCTTTGTCTTTGGATTGTGTTCTATAATCATCTCTACTAGATTCTAGATTGTCATCTTCATTAGTGTGACCTAAAATGCCATTTGATTTTGACAACTTTTGGTATCGACATGAAGATAGTTGAGAAGAATTCAAATACATCACTCACCATCCTTCTTTCCTAATCTTCCTTTCAAGAATGAGAAGGAATATTTCATAAATTCTTGGTTTCTTTTCTTTCAAATGGGGGAATTTTGTTCAATGGTATTAGATCAACTTCAACATTCATTGCCGAGCATCTATGATCCTCGCAAGAGACTCTACTTTGAGGGGGGCTTCTTAGTATCTCTTATTATTATCTCTTGTGGGGGGATTTTTCCTTGCATGGGGTTTTATTCTTCTTATTCTTCATTGACGATACGCTTTTTTCTCTTTTGGGGATGATTTTTTTCCCAGTGAGTTTTCTCCTTTTCTTCATTTGTGAGATATTGCATTTTCACATGGGTACCTAACATGCTCTAGTAGTAGAGACCCGTCATCATCACCATATTTATATCATTTGAATTTTTCTATTATCTCCCTAAGTTACACTTAAGGGGAGTTGTTGGTGTGAAAGTGGTGTTTTACCTAGCTAGTTCATCACCTAGGTCCTTTAATGACACTTGTTACTTAAGTTTACTTAGGGTACACATAAAATACTTATCACTTTATGTCTCATGTAATAAGATTAGGACACATGTCATAATATTAAATGTAATCCTATGTTCACCTTGGCCTATATAACCAAGGTGTTCCTTTTGTAATTCATTCATTCAATTATAATTAAGTTATTATCATCATATCATTTACATCATTTGATAGAATATAATTATTCTTTCATAGTTAATCTTTCTTGTGCTTTCATAGAAGTTCCTAGATCTTGGGTGGCTACAATCTTGAGCAAAATCTTGCAT
The DNA here is from genome assembly GCA_007115665.2 of Sequoiadendron giganteum. NCBI lineage: Eukaryota > Viridiplantae > Streptophyta > Pinopsida > Cupressales > Cupressaceae > Sequoiadendron > Sequoiadendron giganteum. The sequence goes on along the minus strand of CM021100.1, from coordinate 841,156,503 downwards.
GGTGTAAAGAATTCTATACCAAATCTTACATGGTGGACTTATTAAGAATCACCAAAGTGGGTGCAATAAGTCTTCATAAAAATGCATTAATTAGGAGACGTTTAGTGTTATGAATATAAGGTTTTGAAGGAGAAATTGAAAGTGTATGTTCAATATCTATTCACATATTATTCGACATTTAATGTGAGACAAGATTTGATGATACCTCATCACCAATGGGGAGAACATTAGTATGGAGAGTAGGGAAGGTGATGTCAAGGAAATGGTCAATATTGTCATCATGTTGTAAATTATACTTAGAAAGGAGAGGATCTTCCTTTAAAGAAATAAAATAATTGGAGAAATACAAGGATGATAGATCACAAGATGAATGATTAAAGAGATAAGGCTCTTTATCAATATAAGAACAATCTTCATTGAAGAGATGATTTTCATAAAAAAAACTCATGGGTATTGGAGACATGATAACATCACAAAAGAGAATAGAAGAGGAGATTTAGATAGGTTAGCCAAAGGAAATTATATTTATTAGGTTTAGGATTATAGAATAAAGTATGTAGCAGTGCCCTAAAAATTGAGGAGAGAAAAAATTGAATTTGGGTGACCAACCAAGCAACTATAATTATCAACCATCGCACTATATCATTAAAGGTAAGACGATCAAGTCTCAACGTTTGATATGCACAAATATGTTTGAAAATTTATGTACCCTCTATATTCAATGAATTTATGTTTTAAAATGACCTTGATGATGACTTTAAATTTAATTGATAGAATAAATAATTGAACTTTTTGGTGCACACACTCGTGAGCAATGATCATGTCTTAGATTTTTAACCTTGAAATATTAAAAACAAAAATTGAAACAAAAGATGAACTTTCAAACCCATGATCTAATCTAGGGAACATAATCATAGATCTATAATCTAATCCAAGACAAACATTATTTAAAAAAATAAATCATGGATGTTTTGAACATAATGATATGACATACATAATGAATGCTTAAAAATAACTAAAAAGTGTGTGCTAAAATAAATTAATGTAATATTTAAAATTTATTAATTTAAACAAAATTAAACATAAATTATTTTTTTAATTTAAAAAATAAAAATATATAACATAATTTATTAAAAAAATAACTCGAAAAATAATTATTTTTTTAATTTAAAAAAATAAAATATATAACATAATTTATTAAAAAAATAACTCGAAAAAAGTTATTTTTTATTCTATTATATAAAATGCATTATAAATTACAATTCTTACAAATATAAAATAAAGTAAAACTATTCACGAGCGAAGTGATAAGGAAAGATTGGGCCTTCTTTCCCCTGTTCCCCGTCATTTGACTTTTTCTTTTCTTCTCATCTCTGACTACTGAAAGGGAAAGCAAAGACTTCTACCCGTGTTGGAAACGTAATCTTAATATGCATCTCCCTGCTTATATAGACTCACTTTCCCTTCCTCATTACTCACTCTTCTCACCATTACTGAAGTCTATCCATTCAACTTTTGGTGGGTACATTTACATTTCTCTTCGCTCTTTATCTATTTTTATTTTTAATAGCAGAAAGTTCCTGTTTTTTTTTAATTATTCTAATCTGTAATCAAAATTGTTGTTGTTGCAGATGCAATAATCTGAATTCTTGCCATGGATCGGTCCTCTGTCATATTCTGTTTAATCGCATTCTCATGCTATTTCCAGATGATAAGATGCAATATCACCTGCCTACCCCACGAAAGAGATGCTCTTCTTTCATTCAAGAATAAATTACATCCTACATTTCTATTGAATTCATGGCAGGGCTTTAATTGCCGCGAATGGAGCGGAGTGGAATGTAGCTCTCACACCTCACATGTTATCAAACTCCATTATTCCAGTGATCGCTGGTTTGACGAGGGTAATGGCAGACTTGCTGAAGATTTGTTCCAATTAAAACGGCTGCAGCATTTAGATCTAAGCTTCAATTATTTGAGTGGTGTTCTACCCAAAGGTACCTTTTATGAAGAGATCTTTCATGTTTTCTGATTTAAGCTTTCCATTGCAGTGATTTGAGTAGTTTTTTTTGTTGTTGTTTAACATGTAGGTCTATCTGCCCTGCAAGAATTGAGACATCTAGATTTGAGCTTCAACGAATTTGAAGGTGAAATACCAGAGCATTTTGCCTTCTTGCACAACTTATCTTATCTCAGCTTGTGCCAGAACGAGTTCAACGGTACCATTCCGACAGGTATTTTTTACGAAGCAATATCTCATGTTTTCTGATTTAAGCTTTCCCTTACAGTAATTTGAGTAGTTTTCATTGTTATTTAACATGTAGGTCTGTTTGCCCTTCAAGAATTGAGACATCTAGATTTGAGCTTCAACTATTTTGAAGGTGAAATACCAAAGCAATTTGCCTCCTTGCACAACTTAGCTTATCTCAACTTGTCCAGGGCCGGGTTCAATGGTACAATTCCCTACCAATTGGGGAATCTCTCTCAGCTGGAATTTTTGGACCTATCTGTTGCATATGTATATGATTTTGGAACATATGTTGAAGCTTATTGGGAATTGCAGAGTCCTAGTTTAGTGTGGACAGAGAAGCTGCAGAAATTAAAATACTTGTACCTTAACGGAGTAGTGCTGAATATGACAGGAAAGCAGTTGGAAGCACCCCTTTCTCATCTCCACAATCTCCAACACCTCCACCTTTTAGGCTGCATGCTTTTAGGGCACATTCCCAATGCTATCCAAAATCTCACCTTCCTCTCCCACCTCCACCTGGGTTCCAATGATTTTGGCGGGTCAGTGCCTTTGTGGTTAGGAAATATGACTAGTCTGGTTTCGCTTTGGTTGTACGATTGTCCATTATTAAGTGGTTCATTTCCCCTAAGTCTCTCTCGTCTGCCTGCTCTAAATGAGCTCACGTTTGGGGGGAATGAGGGGAACCTAGTAAGTGGAAATCTGAGTCAAATGTTATGCGGAGAATGGTCTCAGCTCACCATATTAATTCTTTCAGGCCCTAATATGACAGGAAGTATACCACCTTGTATTGCAAATATTTCCTCCCTCATTTATTTAAGGTTGAGAGATATGGGAAAGACGGAAGGTCCTATTCCTTCGTCTATTGGCAATCTTTCTGCCCTGCAAAATTTGTTTCTTTATAACAATTCGTTGAGTGGAAATATACCGTCTGAGTTGGGTAATCTTTCCTCTTTGGTGGAATTGCATCTTTATTCCAATTTCTTGAGTGGAAATATACCTTCTGAGTTGGGTAATCTTGCTTCTTTGGTGGAAATTAATCTTGTTTCCAATTTCTTGAGTGGTACTATACCTTCTCAAATAGGGGAACTATCATCTCTAAAATATCTTTTTCTTATGGACAATCAACTAAATGGCAGCATTCCCATTTCAATTGGAAACCTTAGTAGTATTACATATATTGACTTATCTTCAAACAATTTTGGAGATTTTTTTTTTCTTAGTTCTTTTAAAAATTTGATTAAACTTTCTAGTCTTGATCTATCCTATAATGAGTTGACCGTCATCATTGAACCAAAGTGGATACCTACCATTTACTTTGAAAGTCTGTACTTAGCTTCATGTAGTATTGTGGGTATCATTCCACTATTCCTTTCCACACAATATAGATTGCATACATTAGATCTCTCCAACAATAGCCTATTTGGAAATATTCCAGATTGGTTAGGGATGCTTCCTCAACTAGAAGAACTTAACATGTCATACAATAACTTGAAAGGCCCTATTCCCTCCAACTTGGTTATAAGTGGTCTTTATAGTTTGGACTTGCATAATAATCTATTACAAGGTTCTCTTCCATTTTTTTCAGTGCCAACATCAAATATGGAACTATTGGACTTGTCTCATAATAGATTCACAGGATCTATTGCAGTGGATATTGGTAATATTCTACCACACATTGAGTTTTTGTCACTTTCAACAAATGATCTAAGAGGTGATATACCTTCTTCAATTGGTCTTTTGCAATATATGGAGGTTTTGGATCTCTCAAGCAACAAATTATATGGTAAAATACCATCGAGCATAACTAATTGCTCTGTTCTAACAAGATTAAACCTAGCAAACATTGGTTTAATAGGAGAGATACCATATCATATGGGAATGCTAAGTGAACTCAGTTCACTTCATCTTAATGACAATATGTTGAAGGGAAACTTGCCATCAAGCCTTAAGAATTGTTCTAGCTTGCAAATTTTGGATTTGGCTAATAATATATTCTTTGGGAACATACCACCTTGGTTAGGCCAGTTCTCTAAATTGATGATACTTGTTTTGAGGTCAAATAAATTTGAAGGACGCATTCCACATCAATTAAGCAATCTATCAAGTCTCCATGTTTTAGATATTTCACAAAATAGTTTGATTGGTGTCATCCCACCACAATTAGCAACATTGAAAGGTATGCAGAATTCTATAGTGGGAAGCTCACATGACAATGGTGATAGCTCAGACTATTACTACAAAGAAGAGATCCAAGTGTTCAACAAAGGATCAGAAATGGTGTATTTCAGTTCAGTGATGTTACTTATAACATGCATTGATCTATCTGCAAATAATCTATCAGGTAGCATTCCTTCAGTAATTGGAAACCTTCAAGGTCTTCACACATTGAACTTATCAAATAATAATCTTACAGGAGAGCTTCCAAGAAGCTTTGGAATGCTTACAGAGTTAGAGTCACTTGATCTTTCAAACAACAAATTGCATGGCAGGATTCCAAATGAAATGCTACAAGTTCACTTTTTGAGTTTTTTCATTGTATCTAACAACATGCTCTGTGGAAAAATACCAGCAGGAGGACAATTTAATACATTCAATTCTACCTATTTCTTAGGTAACCTTGATCTTTGTGGGTTCCCAGTTAATAATAGATCATGTAGATGTGGAAAGAGATTAAATTATAACATACCAACTCCTCTTCCTGAAAAAGAAGATGACAAGGGAGGAGAAATTCCATGGCACTGGTATGTAGAGTGGATGGCAAGTTTTGCTGTTGGATTTTGGGGAGTGTTTGGAATCTTGGCTATAAAAAGGCATTGGAGGAGAAGATTCATTCAAGTCTTAGATGAGATGGCAATTAGTTTATTGAGTAGATTGATAAATAGGCAATAATAGTGAGAAAATATAAAATTATTTTCCTCAAATACTTCTCATGGTAATGAGATTGTTTTGTAATTTCATTATACCTAAACAAATATGATATCTTACTTTTCAAGCTTATGAAAAAAGTATTAATTATGTTTTTGATTCTTACAAAAGAATAAATAAATCTTAAGCTATTTCACTATTTTAATTATAATACTTATATAAATAATATATTGATAAAGTACTAGTACATTTTTATATTTAATATTTATATTTTCATTTTAAGATATAATTTATTTGTGTTTTTACATAAAATTAAAGTTCTTTTTAATAGACTTTGATTATAGAAGAAATATTATTTTTTATTTTACACAACTAAATAAAGTTGCAAGACTTGAAATGTGTTAATTCAAGAGGTAAATTGCTTTATTATTTACATTATATTGTTTGTTCTATTCACAAATATGTGTTGATGAGGATCAAGTTTGTCCTAAGAGAATAAAACAGTATGTCGTATGTGTCTTCAAACTAAGACAAATTAATGTTGGTTTTATGTTGTGATTCCCTCTACAAACATTATGACTAAAAGACCTGGAAGCGGCGAGGATGCTCAAAGAACTTATCTAATGGCCATTTTTTGTTCTGTTTTGTCTTTGTTTTGTGCTTTTAGTTTTTGTTGATGGGTTATTGATGTCTTGGTAATCAACGTGTTTTTTGTTTTTCTTGGGTGGGTAGCCCACTATTTTACTTTGCTGCCACTGTTCCTTTTTGTACAGGGTTTCAGGAACCCTTCAAAACCTGTTTATCGTTAATCAAAAACATTATGACTCAAAGGATATGGATGTATCTTCAAATTCATTTAATCAAACATTATTGTGAGGACACCATATATTTTAGAAATATTAAGATTACATTTCAACTACAAATATGTTTTAAGAATATTATATATATAATTTTATATTTTTTAATTTATTTTGGGATTGTATTAAAATTATGTATAGAAGTTTGAAAATTAATTTTTGTGATCTATTTTTTATATTGACAATTTTTTTATCATTAAAATGTGATTAATAAAAATGATTTATTTAAGAAACTCTCAAGATTCTAAAAATATAATATATGCTTCATTATAATGTTATTCATAATTGTGAATTTATTTATTTATTTTAAATTCTTAATAGGCATACATATTGTTGAAAAGTGTTCACAACTATCAAACCATTCTTCATTTTAAAAAATCTGAAAGATATGTCATATTTCTAGGGTTCATTGGCTATAAGATTGGAAAAAGTTAATTTCATATTTTTGGTCAAGTTAGGTAGGTCAAAAATGTGTTTGTTAATGTATAAATTTTTTTATAATAAAATAAATCACAAATAGTTATTTATTTACAAAAAATATGAGAAATATTTCTTGCATCTACTCATATTTCCTTAATCTATATCCTAGTTTTAAGGAAAAAATTATTTTGTTTTAAGTTTAGACTTAAGTTGCTAGAAATTGTGCCTAAAAATATCTAGTTTTCATCAAAATAATTTCATTAAAAAAAAGGTAGTCTATAAATTATGTTCTATTTCCTACAACTTTTATTAATTCCCCTTTACAAATTATGTAAATAACTCGTTCAATTTTTGCTTGAAGTTAATTAAGTCCATATTTAGTATTTTAAATTTGCCACTCATTCTATATTATTTTTCTCAGCATGTTCTCATGCTCCCCTACATACCAAGTTTTCTTAATCCCTTATTCACATAATCTCATAGAATATAAAAAAACCTTAAATATGTATCTTATGCTCCATTGTTATATTTTTCATACATCTTAATCTATAAAGAAACATCACTACAAGAATAGCAAGTAAAGTATGAAGAGGGTGAGTGCCAACCTTAGTAAAAATAATTACTTGTGAAACTAATTGCTTCACCTATAAATTTTTGGATAGCATGTAAAGAAGATTCTATCAACGTAATCCTAAAAATAACTATGGATTCTAGGTCTCTAATTATCAAACATACAAGATTGTTAATGACACTAAAGTTTAGAAGATATACAAATTTTTTATCATCATAAGTTAGAAACAATATCTTTTAAGTGTATTAAGATAACCCTTCTATAATCTCTTTTCTACAAAATAGATAATATTTAAGGGAGGTTATTTGAAAGATACACTAAGGTAAGCTTAAACTATTTCTACTTGTGCAACTTGTCTAGTTTTCCTTTGGGGCCTCCCTTTCCTTAGGCTATATGCTTGTAATATTTAAAAGCACTCATTTCCTTCTATTTTATTCTAATTTTTATTTCATGAGTTCCTTATTTTAATTTATACTCTTAGGACTCATGAAATTCCCTATTTTATTCACATAAATTATTTTTTATTTTCAATTTTTTTCTTCATTTTCCCATGATCATGTTTTCTTTCATTTAATTTTGATGTCTTTTATTTTTTTAGGGATTTATCCTTTATATTTTTGAGTTTATTTGGAATTGAGATTATATTAAAATCTTTTTTCTCAACCTCTCACATCTAGATTTCACTTTATTATAAATATGTCAACCCACTAGAAACCTTATTCATCCTATTTTCCAAATTATTTTTGAAATGTCCCATACTAAATTTAGGGTAAATTATTTTAATAGGTTCAAAAATATTTAAATGGAACCATACAAACCATAAATTGCTCCAATATGTACCTAGATCATTAACTCAAAAATATGTAAGAAATGGAATAGACATTATAAACGCTAAATTATAAAACCTTGCACTAAATTTTTTGACTGTAGTAAACCTAGAATTTATGCATTTCATTCGCATGAATATCATAAGGAATAAATTATTAGATATTTCTCTAAATATCATTTATAAAAAATATTATTATGACTCATTTGGTCCCATTTCACAATGGTCCTCTCCACTCTTCCATTTAAAATGAAAAATCAAATCTCAAACTAGACTCATAATGGAATATAAATAGGGAATAATATTTCTATAAGCATTCCTATGATGCCCTTACAAATTTTTTTGATCATAGCTAAAACATATTACATGTGAAATTTACATTAATAAAAAACCTCGAGTGTAGAGGAGCTCTAATTATTGATTACCTCAGAGAAAAAATAGAATTGTATGATATTTTAATATCCAATTATCAATATTATGGTAACTACAATACAAAAAATTACAGTCATGACAACTATGAGTGTCATGAAAATTCACTATTACTATTACAAATCACCATGAAAACTCAAATGTAGCCTCTATGTAAGTCTTCTTTATTGGTCGAAGGAATTGTTCTATCCAATTTGAGATCTATGTGGTTTTCATTAGTCAACCTCCTCAAATCTATGGGTTTTCATCCTTAGATCTAGATGCTAGAACAACAAGTACTTATGGTGATTTTTTATTATGTTTTATCTATTTTGTTCAAAGAGGCTCTCTTCCAACCATCTCTACAACCTTAAGAAACCCAAAAAGAATAAAAAAATACATGTGATGGTCTCAACCTAGGTCTACTATGCATGCATGGCTTCTTGTACCCATTTTTTGTTTTTTCCTTCACATCAAGCTAGTATTGGTGTCCTCATATGGGGAGAATAACTTGGAAGGTTTGGAAGAGGGTACCCCATAACTTACAACTGTCCTTAGCAAGTATGGTGAGGAGTCCCTTTGAGCTAAAAATCCCAATCGTCATATCAATGGTATTCATTTTATCGCTCATGTGTGCCCTACTAGATTTCCATATGGTTTGGCCTCAAGTGTATGTGTATGAAATTCAATGCCAAGTGGAATCTAATTGGGAGGTGCATTGGAACTCTATGCATTAATGACATTCTTGATGTGCAGAGTGGTAAGTAGAGAAGGATAATACAAATGGAAAGAGGGTAAAAGTACAAAACTATGTTGAATGTTGTTATAAAGAAAATGATCAACAATGATCCACCTTTTTAACTTGAATAACAAAAAATGACGTATATGTTTCAAATTTTAAAATGATGTAAATTAATGAAACATATATTTTTTAGTGTATTTAAAGTTTGTACTTTTAGAAAAATTAAAAAATATTTGAATATAATTTTCTATAAATTAGACACTGTAATTTAGTTGCTAATAAAATGGTAAAAACTCGAGTTAGATGGGACATCACTCTTTATATAAATATCTTTTTTCCATTTTTTTGGGTGTATTTATAGCTTAAGACATTAGTACATGGATTTAGTTATTTTCCTTTCTAGTATTTTTTAAATAAATCTTAAAATGTGTGTGTACAAAAATAAAAAAATGTTTCCATGGGATGTCACCTTTTGTCTTAAATATTTATCCAAAATAAAATATATATACATTATCTTGACATAAAATATTTTATCTAGTGCATCATATTGCTTTTCAAATTTTTCAAATTAAATTAGCATTTTTATTGACAAGATAATCAACCTTATATTTTGGTGTTGCTGAACTGCTTTTAGTTAAAATAAAATATAAAATATAAACATTAATTAAACTATTAAATTTTTTATGAAAACTACATTTATAGATCTACAAAAGAGTATTTTTATACATTTTTTATAATATTATTTACATGAGTAGAAGTTCCATATAGTTTTTCTAATAATTTTATTCTTTTGATAAATTTGTCTCAATGTGGTGCTACATATGCATTTAGTGAACACTTCCAATTAAAAAAATTGTGGCCCATATCTAACTTAGATAGAATAATCTAGTTGGACCATATGTTTGACCAAAATTGATTTTTAGTTGAAAATACTTAATTTCACTTATGTAGATAAGTTAGCCAAAAGTGTGGCATAGCTTTGTGTTTTTAACCAAGAACATAAAACTTTGTAGGTCGAGGTTGGAGATGAGGGATGGTTGAATATTCAAATTTGATGTTATAATAAGGAGAGGAGTGAAATAGAGTCATGTCTAGGAGGCATAGTAGTAGAAGAAATATTGACATCCCAACAAGGATAGACAAGAGAGAACTTGAGAAATGATGCATGCTAGGAAGGGTAACTCTCCCACTTTGACCACTTACAGAGACTAATGATATTTACCATGCCTTCACAATCAAGACCCTTGGGGAACTTAGGTTGATGCTTTAAATATGCAAGTGAAGGATTTACACTCAAGATAGGGTCAATGAAAGTGCAAGAGTTAGGAAATTAAAATTTTGGTCCATTGCATGAGTTACATGGAAAGAATGTTGGGGAGGGTGTCTCAACATTTATCTTAATGTTAAGATTAAGAAAAGTATAATTGTTTGATCTATAAAATGGAAAAAAACATAATTTTTGAATTATAGAGTGAGTTTTTGGCTAGTGTAAAATATATTAGAACCTTGATACCTCATCCCTTGTTTTGTAGATATCTTAAAGTACTTCAAATGGTCCCAATCAGCCTACTAAATCAAAATTAATGGGATACAAAAAATTGCATAGGAAATTCAAAAGTTGTTGGACACATAAATCAAATGTAAAGAGGAGTTACACATGTTGACCAACTTATGATGTGCGTTATGACTCATCATAAGGCATCTTTGATTATGGGATAATTTGAGCACCACTTTTGAGTGGGTTTATATAATAGGTTTATAATTTATATTTTATGGTTTTAGGTTTTGTATCTCCTATATATTAGGTGCTTGAGATAGAGGGATTGTGTATAGATTTTTGTAGATAATATTAAGTTGTAATGATTCATCTAGATCTTTTGTTAGTGATACTCCTATAAAAAATTTCTCTACAAGTGTATACCAATTATGGTTTACTAAATAATGCATTGAGTTCATTTGGAGTAATTGGTTTTTCTTCCAAAAGGGTTTTCTAGGCATATCCACATATTTGATTATATATATTTCTAATTTTATATTTAAATGTGTTTTTAATTTATGTAATGGTTAAAAGATTAAAATTTATGCTATGCCCTCCTTAGAATATTAGTGAAGCAAGTGTTTCTATGCACCCTTGTTCCTTTCATTAAGGGGACATGATAGTTTTAATATCCACATCCTCAATCCTAAGCGCATAATCATGTTGAGTAATATTTTCATTCCACATTTCCCCCTAAATTGATAACTATGCACCACATGTCATCCATGATGCAACGCCTCTAGAGCATACAACATTCCTCTAATGGATTCAAAAGTTTTATTAACCACAATACACTTTCTCTTTGAAATCTATAAATACACATGTTTTGCACAAATTCAAATAACAATCTAATTTCATCATTGAAATTCATTTGACTAGAAAGTTCATCCCAATTCCCATGTTTGACACCCTTTATTGCTTTCAAAAGTTTGTCTTGAAATTTTTATCTTGTCACTTCTAGAATATGTTTTTATCTTCCATAAATTTTAAAATTCTATTGAACCATAGTTCTCTTGACATCTCATCTAAATTCCAAATATTTTTGACCTTGAGCATATTATAAACCCATCCAAGTGAGTAAACTATGACCTAATATAACTCACACCCACTTTTCAAGTTCATAATCTCCTAATCCTATCACATGTCACTCTTTGAATTCATCCACCATGTAACTCATAGAGGGTTTATATGTGTTTATTTTAGATTCCCTATGATTCATTCTCAATATTAAAATCTTTGTGAGTCTAGACTTATTTAGAGTTATTTCAAATATAAGGTCCTTTCAACATCAACTATGTGATTAAACTCTAACATAAGCTTGTATATGATGCATGAGCATCGTAGAGAAGCTTACCACAATTCACTGCATTTCATGAATTTGGTTCATGGTAGAGAACAATATACTTGCATCAATTCATGCACAAAATATTAAGATCTCAAGATATTTGGATCAATTTCTGGGAAGATATATCACTAATAAAAGATCATAGTGCAGAGTAGGAAGTAAAGAGTTTATTAGCCGAAGAGTGTAATAATTTTTTGTACCTTGTAGAATCAAACCCAACATATCACAAGGTAGATTGGGACCAAAGCAACCTTCAAATGGGACCACAAGACATTCTATTAACTATTGGAGCTTCACCATGGGAATTAGGCTGACCCACATAATTCGTAGAACATCGAGTGTTGGGACACCTTGTGGCTGATGCAAATAATTTATAAGGCTTAGATTATGGGTAAGTGCACCAAGTTGTGACACAAAAATGGCTATTAAGATGACACTTTTTTTTTTTTTTTTCTGAAATCAACAAAGTCCGATGTTCATGAGAAAATGAAGATAGTTACGCTCAAAATTTGAAGATGCAACAAGAACAAGAGTTGTAGTTCTCTAAATCTACTTTCTAAGCTACTAATTATTTTTGAAAGTAATGAAGATTAATGGTTTCAAAAAGGGGGGCCACCAAAAGTGGTCCTATTTTTATAAAAAGAAACAACATAGCGTATGTTGTGGTCTCCCTAAAAAGTTATTTTATTTTATTTCAAAAATCTGAATAGTGAGAAATTAGCTAACACCATATATTTTATCTTGGTTCTTTTGGCTATTTTTAATTAATATAATATTTTATGAATTTTTGAAGTGGACACATCTCGAAAAGCTAAAATTTGAGTGTGCTCCCCCCTAAATTTTTTGAAAACTAATCGATTTTTTTTTTTCAATTACATGTAGAATGAAGTCTAGTTTATAAAAATGTAATTTGTTCCAAAATTTGATGAATGTGAGTAAAAATCTATACGAAAACTAGGACATGTTGGTTTTTGACAAGAAAATGGAGGCACTAACAAGAGATGTTATTGTTGGAAGTTTTTTGTCATTGAGGAGATTGTTGGAGACTTGACTTGGCAACATGAGCATGATGTATAGTGTGAAGATATTGTTGAGTGGAGAGATTGATGAAGGTTGATGAGCATGATAGTATATGGTGTTTTCATTGATGGAAACCCATGACAGAGATGTAGAAGTGTTGGTCTAAAGAAGACCAAATAGCTTGGATATTTTCATGTTTTGGAGTGTAGTTTTAGTGTTTAGTGAACCAGTTTTTGAGGTCCACATTGCATCACTATGAAGTATCTAGTTATGCGATTTTGAGGTAATAGTGGTGAATATTGGAAGGGTGTAAATCCAAATTTTCATGGCTTGATGTCTTCCATAGTCAAAGATAGCATTGACAAAGTATCGACTCTAGAAATGGCAGAGTTGCAGTGATAGAGTGTATGTTGGAATGCTCTCCATTCCACGACAGATGAATATTTTGATATGCAGATTTTTGGTAGTGTTTATAGATGTAAGAGGTGTGCATGGTTCGTGTGTTGATTTTTGAGTGAATAGTTGGTTCATTATGTTATTACTTCACTTTTTTTTCTATTCAGTGTTGACCTATGTATTTTAGGGTCGCGCAAAGTTAAGTTTTGTAAGGAGAAGTATCATAAGAGTGGTTATAGGTCATGTCGACCTATTTTAATGAGTTACATGTTTTGGTTCTTTTTGCAAGGCGTGTGTGTTGATGTTTTGAGCCAAAAAATTATGTGGTGCATGGTACATCTAATTAGGCTAACCTAACTGATGTTTTAGGATGTTTTTGTATATATAAGGTTGATTCATTGTGTGATTGTGGTGAATAGAGTATATAATGTGTGTGCAAGATCTAGTGCAGAGTAGTCTAATGTGTAATTTTGGTGAAGTATGAAGTATGTTAAGTCAAACAAATTTAGCCTAATTTGAACTATCTTCAACATGTTGTAGATGTATTGTAATTAGTTCAATCTTTGGCAGTGATTCATCTCTTCTATTCTCTAAATAGTGAGTCCACTTAGCGGCGAGCCATTTTGTAATATCTTGTAACTAGTTATAATATATTGTGAGCTAATCCTCATAGTGGTTTTTCACTTTTTGGGTTTTCCATGTAAATCTAGTGTTCTTATGTCTATTGATGTGATGCATGATTTCTATGTTCCTTTCCATTACTTCAAGTTTAATGTGATGCATTGAAAGAATATTTAAAGTTGATGAAGTCAATGAATTTTGGTGAATACTAATTCACCCCCCTCTCAGTATTTTAGGTGTTAAACAATTGGTATCAAAGCTTGGTTCCTTCAATTAGCTTGATTTCTGAGGTAGATCTTGGAGTTTGAACACATGGCTATAAGGAAGTATCATATCCCTCTGGAAGAGATTATCCGTGAAGGGTTTATTGAAGAATATTATGAGGTTGATATGGAAGGAGAACTCAAATAAAACCTTAATAATTTGGATAAAGAAGAAGATGATAATAGAGATCTGAAAAAAGGATCTTAATGATGTAGATGAGTGTTTTAAGAATTTGAGAGAGAAACTCAAGAAATCTACAAAAAGAATCAAGGAAACAAATGAGCAGCTCAAGAAATCAAATGAGACTATCACTAATATGAAAGTGCAAGTTGAAGAAGGAAAAATAGTCGAAGACTACCTGAATGCCAAAATACAAGACAAACTTGAATAAGAGATTATAACTTTAAGACCATATCTTGAGAAAGCAAAGAATCAAGAAGACAAATTCAAGAAGAGCTCCACATTTCTTGATGAGATGATTGCAAATCAAAAGGATTCTAAGGAAAAATAAGTTTTAGGGTTTGAGAAAGGAGAAAGTTCAAAGGTAAATAAAACACCAAAAAATGTTGAAAAGAAGAATGAAAAGAAGAACAATGTCAAAAAGGTCCAAAACTAGAAGAAATAATTTAAAAGGCCTCCTATCAGATAACCTGCTACACAAATGTGTTCATGTTTTAATGGTTATTGTTATTCCTACAGTAAAATTTGGTATAGATTTGTAGAGTGTAGAATAAAATTGAATTAGAATGTTCAAACATTTTCTGATCAATGTTTTGCATGCAATAGATTTGTTCATAATGCTAGTGAATGCAAAAGTCAGATGATGAATGGCTACAATAATGGTATGATGTTCCAATATTTCAATGGGTATTTTTATACATGTAATGGATTTTGGAATTAATATTTTTGAACTCAAATCTAGAATGGCAAGAAGTAAGCTTTTTCAAAAAGGTCCATATACCACAAATGCAACAAATCAAGACACATAGCAAAGTTTTGCAGAAGCAAGAATGTGAAACCCTCCGCTTCACAAAAGAAGAAGAATTGTCCAATAGAGAAGAAAGTGGATCCGATTGAGATGAAGAAGGAAATGAATAAGATCTAGAAGAAGAAAGATTAGAATGAAGTAAAGAATGACTTTGTGCCAGCTCTTGGTGTAGATGTTTTCTCTGGAAACTAGATGAAGAGCTTTTGCTCAAGGGGAGTTTTAACTGAAAATTCTTAAGCCCTCACCAAAGACATGATGTTGATTCCTTCAAAACACTGGTACATGTGTATTTTGACATGGTTGATCCACTAATGGTATTTATGGTAATAAATTTCTTGTTGTAAAGAATTGCAGAGTGATTAAAGGTGACTGTGTCAACACAGTGAGGGTTTTATCAAAATTTTGACCTAACTTTATTCACTACAATAAATAAATTTTAGGTCATCAAAAAAGTGTTTGTATGTGATTTTACATATGATTAATTCATTTTCAATCAAGCATTTGAGGAGTGAATAGTAGAGAAAAGATGATTTGAAGCATTTGGTGTGTTGTGGGAAACCCTAATCGGCGGTGAATAATTTCAAAGGTATTTACAATTTCTTGCTATACCCTAGTTTCACAAGTGATTCAAGATGTTTAATTCACAAGTAGTTGATTTATTAGAACGGTCAAGACCTAAGCTCAATAAGCATCCATTTAAATCCATAGAAATGGATCCAAAAGGCATGTTCTTGAGGGTTCCATATGGTGTGATGCACATTGAGGATGTGTGAATCGATATTCACACAAAAATGAAAGAATATGATCATCTGAATATTGTGGAATATTGGGTAAATGATTTCACAAGAGATGATTTGAATTTGGAAGTTTGGTGGAGAAGAAGCTAGATGTATGGAACAACTTTCCAATTTTTTTCCATGAGAATGAATGGGTTAAGTATGTGTTGAGCCAAATTCATGATAAATTCATGTGGTTGGATATGTCGCATATGATCAACAAGAAAGATATCAAGGCAGTTACTAGTTTTTTCCCAAATGGAACTATCCAGATGATGAAGCCTATGAAGAATGAGATGGTAGTGAAGCTCACTAGTGTAAAACTTGACAAGCATTCCCTAACGGTGAAGGAAATTGATGATCCAATAGTTAAGTATGCATCGATGGTGATTGGATATAATCCATGTATTATATAAATAGAGAGAGATCTATTTCGACTACCGACATTCACACTACTCACCAAATGATGAAGGATTGGATATTGATCTATGTGAACTCTTGAGACAATAGTTTATGGAGATTCTTCAAAAAACCAAGGAATATTGGTACTCTTTCCAGTATGGCACCCTAATTATATGCTTATAGTTCTAATTTCTTGGAGAACTTCCCAATAGAAAGAACATTGTGTGGTTGGACAACATTCTTGTTGCAATTTAGATTAAAGACCACTTGATAAGGTTAGGAAACCTAGAAACCAAGAATTCTATGTTGTGGGGTTTATTTAAGTCTTTCCAAGGAAAAATTCAAGAAAGAGAGATAATCCTAAAATGTATAGTTGAGAAGTACAAGAATGATATAAATTCCATGGTTAGTTGAGACAACTACATTATGGAGGCAATTGAACCTAAAATTGTATGGATCTCAGAGTTGGGATATGAGATTATAGTAGAGGATCTTACTAGTCTGGAAGAGATAATGTTAAGCAGACCAAGAGATCCATCTATGGATAGGTTTGGAACTTATGCAGAGAAATTTAGTGAAGTGCACCTACAAAGAAATAAAAGGAGATAAAGAAAAATGTTGAAAAGATGAAGGCATAGTTAGAGGAGATTGTTGGTTCATAAAAGAGCCCCATGGAGAAATATAAAAGAATACCTGGTCCTCCTAAGGTACTACCAATACAAGAAGGTTAGCTAGGACCTCTAGCCCCTCTCCTACTATTCCAAAGTCTTTTGAAACTAATCCTATAGAGAGTTAAAAGAGGAAGGCTACATCTAGTATCCCTGAGTAGCAAGAGGCTCCTAAAAGGTGAAGAAAGGAAAAGGACACAAGAGATAAATACATTAGTTGTGAGGTTGAAGAGGACACAAAAGAAGAAAAACCATAACTAATTTAGAAAAATAAGATGTCTCAAGCCTCCATGGAAGAGATAAGCGCAAAAAGAGAAAGGTTGATGTGATTGATATAGAAAGTGAGGAAGAAGTAGAAAAGAAAAATAAATATTTTGTTATTAAGAAGAGAGAAAATAAATCCAATCAAGGAGAGAAAAATTTTAAAGGAAAGGGGAAGAAGAAAGAAAAGACCCCTTTGGTAATGGAATGTAGCCCTTTGAAGATTGATGATTTATTTAATAACATTTCAGAATTTGTTCTCTTGCAGGAGATAGCCAAAATGTATCTGAAGTCTAATGATGAAGACAAGGTGACTATTAAAGAAGCCATAGTTAAGTATATGATAACATTTGACACCAACTTGGATAAGATTGAGGACCAATTTCTTGATGTCATGAAGAATGTTTTAACTGCAAGAAGGTAGGAAGCAATTGAAGAAGATATGAAGATAAAGGCATTTTCCTTAGAGAAGACTAGTTTTTCTCTTACAACTAAGGATAGGTGAAAATTATCTAAAGTATTCAGCAAAATTTTTGGAACAAAGCAAATGGTCAACACTCTAATGAGTAGAGATAAAGAGGACATTGAAAGGATCAAGAATGAGACACTAGAAAAGATTGTAGATCTAGAAAAAGGATTGGGAATATCTTTGGAGAAGGAAGAACAATTGTAGCATGATACAATCTAGTTCTAGAATTCAATAAACCTGCTAATGAGCAATTTGAGCATGTGAATGAGCTTGAGGGAGAACAAGAAAAAAAGATGAAAAATAACATTCCTTCAGATGAAGAGCTTGGGAAAAAAGATGTATTAATTGATAACACCCCTCTAGATATGGAGAATGTTGTTGATGAAGGGAATAAAGAAGAGAAATAGGACATCTTGGAGAAGAATGAAACTAAAAATGAGTAGAAATTTTCCTCTATGGATGAGAAGACTAATGATCAATAGAGAGAATAAGTTCAAGAAGACATCCTAGAGAAGTCTGAGGCACAAAAGGATGAAAAATTTCCTCCTCCGGATGATGAAAAGGTTGTTGAGGAAGAGAAAATTGTAGAAGATAACAAAGAGAAAGAGAAGGAAGAAGGAAGTGCTCAAATAGTTGGTGAATCCCCCAAAGCTTCTGGACATTTGTTGAAAAGTCTAATGGATATGCAGCTACAGTTCCAATCGGTGGTTTCAACATAGTTATTATAAATTCTTATGCAACAAGGATAAGTAGATATGGATAAAATGTATCATCTACATAAATTAAAGCTTGGTGTTGCCTTTCATGCCTCCAAAAGGAAGGAGATACTATTGACTCACCAAAAGAGTTTTGAGATGATTGATAAAGTATTAATGGGGAGTTATTCTCATTTATATTCATATATATTTTGAAAGAGGAAAATAGTTGAAGAAGTTGGTGTAATTTGAGAAGTTCGATACTTTGAGCCCTTTTCCCTTGATGTCAAATGGGGAGAAGTTTGAATAGTTTAATATTTTTGAGAATGTGTTTCCATCAATGACAAAGGGGGAGATTGTTGGAATTTTTTTGTCATTGAGGAGATTGTTGGAGACTTGACTTGGCAACATGAGCATGATATATAATGTGAACAAATTGTTGAGTGGGGAGATTGATGAAGGTCGATGAGAATGACGGTATATGGTGTTTTCATTGATGGAAACCCATGGCAGAGATGCAAAATTTTTGGTTCAGAGAAGAGAAAATAGCTTGAATATTTTCCTAAGTCCCGGAGTGTAGTTTCAATGTTCAGTGAACTATTTTTTGAGGTATGCATTGCACTGCTATGAAGAATCTAGTTATACAATTTTGAGGTAATAGTGAAGAATGTTGCAAGAGTATAAATGCAAATTTTGATGGCTTGATGTCTTCTATAGTCGAAGATAGCATTGAAAGAGTATCAAATCCAAGAATGACAAAGTTGTAGTTATAGAGTGTATGTTGGAATGCTTTGTAATCCACCGTAGATGAATATTTTGATATGTGGATTTTTAATCATTTTTATAGATGTAAGAGGTGTGTATACTCCAAGTGGCAAGTGTTTTGATGTTTCATGTGTTGAGTTGTGAGTGAACAGTTGGTTTATTATGTTATTACTTCACCAATTTTCTATCTGGTGCTGACCTAAGTATTTGGGGTAGTGCGGAGTTAAGTTGTGTAAGGACTAGATCATAGGAGTGGTTATAGTTTATGCTGATGTATTTTAATGTTTTAAACATTTAGGTTCTTTTCACAAGGCGTGTGTGTTGATGTTTTGAGTTAAAAAATTATGTGGTGCACGGTACCTCTAATTAGGTTGACCTAAATGATTTTTTGGGTTGTTGCGGTATATATAGAAGGTTGGTTCATTGTGTGAGTGTGTTGAATAGAGTATATATAGTGTGTGTGTGATATTTGTTGTGGATTAGTGTGAAGTATAATTATGGTGAGGTGTGTTAAGTCAATTTTCTTAGCCTAATTGGAACTATCTTCAGCATGTTGTAGATGCATTTTAATCAATTCAATCTTTGGAAGTAAGCCACCCTCTTTTCTATCCTATTAGTGAGCCATCTCTTCTATTCTTTGGACAGTGAGTCCACCTAGTAATGAACAATTTTGTAATATCTTGTAACTAGTTATAATATATTGTGAGCTAATCCTCACCATGGTTTTCCCTTTCTAATTTTTCCACATAAGTCTAGTGTTCTTGTGTCTATTGATGTGATGCATGCTTTCAATGTTCCTTTTCATTACTGCAAGTTTAATGTGACGCATTGAAAGAGTGTTTGAAGTTGATGAAGCTAATGAATTTTAGCGAATACTGATTCACCCCCCTCTCAGTATTTTGGGTGTTCAACAATTATAGATGAAAACATTAACATAATAAAAACATTAAAAAATTATATGGTTATATAGGTAAGAGAGAGCCTAACATCATCATGGATTTTATATAAAGTTGTATTGAAAGATGTGAAAACCTGACAATTAGCATGTCCAAAAAAGTTTGCAATTTTGTTAAACTTTCACAAAATCATGTCCTTGGCATGAAATGGTTGTCTAATCCAACCCTTTAGGTTGGTATTTTCCAAAGAAATCAATTTGGCAAGCACCAAATGTGGTAAGTGCTTGAATTGATTGCATTGACAAAAAAGATAACTTTTCTTTCTCTTTATCTCTCTCTCCTCCCACTTTGATAAGGCTTAGAGTTTACAGTTTATAATCAATGATGGATAGTCAAGGTTTTACCTTTCACTCACTCTTTTCCTCCTTCTATATTAGCCAATAATTACCCTATTCTCTCTCAATGCTCTCTAGGTCTCTCTCACCCTCTCTACCTTTCCTTCCCTCAACCCCATCTCCATCCTTGTCTCCCTACCTCTCTCAAGTCTTTTATCTCCCTTTGTTACTTTTTCTCACCCATCTCTCTCCTTTCTCTCAATTTATACCTCTCCCTCCCAACCTCTCTCTCCCCATCTCCAAGTCCTTCCTCCTTGTCTCATTACCCACCTCTCTCCCCCTCTACCTCTCACCTCATTCTTCTCTCTCCCTCCCCTCTCTACTTCATCACCTTTTTATCTCCTCCTCCCTATTTCTCTCACTCCCTCCATGTGTACCTCTCTCCCCCCCTCACATCTCTACCTCTCCCATCTCTAGGTCTCTCAATAACTCCTTGTCTGCCTCTCGATCCCTCTTAATCCATCTCTATGTCTCTCACTCCTTGTCTCATTACCCACCCCTCTCCCCCCTCCATGTCTCTTACCCCTATCTCTCCCCTATGTCTCTCACCTCTCTCTTCCTAGGTTGTAGGTCTCTCACATCTATATCTCTAAGGGATCTCTAGTTATTTACCTCCTTCTCCACCACTCTTCCTCATCATTACCCCTATTTCCCTCTTTGTGAGCTTCTCTCTATAATTTTTTTCTATCTCTTCCCTCACCTCTCTACTTGTCTCCTCTCTAAGTATTTGTGTCACTCCTTTCCAACCTCTCAATTCATCCTTAGCCATCTATATGTCTTTGTTCCTCTCTCTCTCCTCTTCAGATTCCCTCCCTTCTCTACATCATCACCTCTCTAACTCCTCTTTCCCTATGCCTCTCACTCCCTCCATGTATGACTCTCCCTCCATCCCTTCTTACTCTACCAATAATTCCATTTCTCTCTCCCTCTCTTCTATATCTCACCTCTCTCTCCCCCTGACCTCTCTATCTCTCCCATCTATAGGTGTCTCAATCACTCCTTGTCTGCCTCTCCATCCCTCCTTACCCATATCTAGGTCTCTCACTCCTTGTCTCATTACCAATCCCTCTCCCCTCTCTATATCTCGCACCCCTATCTCTCCCCTATGTCTATCACCCCTCTCGCCCTATGCTTTAGGTCTCTCACCTCTATAACTCTCAGGGCTCTCTAGTATTTTCCCTCCCTCTCCACCTCTCTCCCTTTGACTTACCCCTCTTTCCCTAATTTTGGACTTCTCTCATTTTTTTCTATCTCTCCCCTCACCTCTCTAACTATCCCATCTCTAAGTATCTAATTCACTCCTTGCCACCCTCTCCATCCCTCCTTATCCATCTCTACCTCTTCATTCTTTTCTCTCTCCTCTTCAATTTCCCTCCCCTCTTTCCATCATCACATCTCTAACTCATCCTTCCCTATGCCTCTCACTCCCTCCATGTTTTCCTCTCCCTCCATCCCTTCTTACTCCTCTACAAATATGTACCTTTCTCTCTCCCTCTCTTCTATCTCTCACCTTTATCTCCTCCTCACCTATCTACCACTCCCCTCTCTAGGTCTCTCAGTCAATCCTTATCTTCCTCTCCATACCTCCTTTGCCACCTTTACCTCTCACTCCTTCCCCTGAGGAAAATAGTTATAGAGGATCCATCTCAAGCCATATTAAAGAAAATGAAAATAAAAATAGTTGTAGAAAATCCATCTCAATGTCACCTTGAAAACCCTAGTGTATTTGTTTTTGAAGATCAACCCTCTTCAACTACCACTCAAGTAGCACTATAGGTCACGGAGGAAGAAACACACACCATTTTTTCATAAGATAAAGAGGCAAAAGGATCATAAAAAAATCTAAAATAATTTATCTTCTTGCATGCCTAGGAGAAGAAAGCATTTGAAAATCCATATCTCAGAAAAAAATTAACTCCATATGTAAGTGAAATATTGTTGAGATTACTCTAGACACCAAGGAATCTTCCCAGCCATAAATTTCCTCAAAATAAGATATTCAAAAGTAGATAGAATATGAGGCTAAGACATCTTGTGCACCTAAGAATACTATGGAAGTAAAATTTGACATACTATTAGTAATACCATACTAAGAATAGGTAGATCCTTCAAATGATAAAAAGCAATAGGAATAAATTAAAACTTTAAAATAAGTTCACTAAAATAAACAACTTATTATTTTATATTGTAAATAAAATATCAAAAAAAAAAAAACTATTATTGAAACAATGGAGAAGGAAATATTTGAGTCATACAATAAGTTCAAGAATGTGGGAAATTGTCTCAAGCAACAGTGAAATATTTCACTATTATAGAAGCATTCAAAATGGAAGTTGACAAACATGAACTAAAACTAATCACAACCAATAACATGATTTCTAAGCTTGAAGAGAATTTTTAGTAATTATATTTCCCAATATATATAATAGATGAGAGAATATAGACTTGTTAGATTCATAGGAAAACTGAGAGGGGGGTGAATCAATTTTACATTAAAACATCAAAAACCTCATTAAATTTTGGATCTTTATTATCCCTTAAACCCTTAATCAGATTTAGAATGAAAGTAAACAAGTGAAACAACAACACATCAAAACACCATGCACAATAGAACACCATATTTATGTGGAAAACCCAAGAAGGGAAAAATCATTGTGAGAATTAACTCACAATATAATGTAATAGAAACACCAAATACAATAGGCTCACTACCAGAGGGATCATTGCCCAAAGAAAGAAGGGCTCATTGCTAAATTAGAAAGAAGAAAGAAAGGAACTGTTACAAAGAGAAATCTATCTGAGTAATAGGAAGATCCACTACCACAAATTTGAATCATTTGCAACCTCTAGCTCACTGCCTTCAGTAACTTCAGGTACACTACAAATGTAGATGCTTATTCTCACTTCTTCAGAGTAATAGAAATTAAGCTCACACTCAAATCACCACACTTAATATTAAAATTTTCATCTTTTACACACCTTATTCAGATCCACACACATCTCCAATGGTTTACCTTGCTCATATACCATCCAAAACCTTGAAAAATTTCTCCAAGGTCATCTATGTACCTCAACTATGCAATTAAAAATAGGCCAACACCAAATACTTTCACGGTGTAAAGAAGTGAAGGAAAACAATGCCACAACTTAACTGGGACCCAAAAAAATGTTGACACAATTCTCAACAATTCCACAAACAACAATCATCTTCTCTAATTAGCACTATCATGCCTGGTCATCCAAACCTATACTAATACTAACAAGTGATCAAAAGAACACCTCTCTAGGTTTGAAAACATCTCGCAAACCACACAATAAAACTCCATGAAATCCAAGAATATTCCACATAATCAAAATGTTCTCCACTACTACTGCAACCACTTGAAACTTGAGAACGCCTTCATTATGTGCAACCAGACACACCGACACAAACATTCAACTCATTAACCACCTTCATGAAACAACTCAACACCTGAAACCTCAAGAGAAAATAAATACAAACATTATAAGCATCTCCCAAAATTTGCAAGATAAGAAACCTCAATGCGGAGAAATTTAGAGAAATCTCATTTCTCCCAAAAAACCTTCTTCACAGACACAAACACTAGTGAACACAACTTTCATTGTCGTATGATCTAAGGCATGTAATAATGGATATAACACCTCTGAACACCTCTAATAAACATATACAAACCACATAAGCATAACTTCAACCATGATTAAATGTAGAGCATAACACTAAACACCACTCTGTCACACTATAATCTCCTTTATTGAAATTTTATCAAAATTTCTTGGAAACCAAGTGATCCAGCTGCAACTACAACACTAATAACACCTCTTCAACATATCTACAACATCTGTAAAACTTCCTATTAACTACACACATCCATACTACCAACACTCTCATCAACACAAGCATGCTCCAAGAATCTCCACAATTATGACAACACCAACATCCTTCCAACAAAATCTCCATATAGTTGACATTAATGACCAAAACTAGAAAAAAATGACATCAATGACAACAATAGTAGCATACTTGCAACAATCTCCCTCTTTGTCATTGATGGAAACACCGGTTTTGAAAAACCATCAACAACAACTTTGCAATAAGTAGCACCCCCCCTGACTGGGGCATCTCTCACTCTTCTTATTCTCTTACTCTTGAGAACTCTTTCCCCCTATGGTCTTCAAATCATATTCAACCAAATCTCTCCCAAGCAACTCTAGCTCTCTCTTGCAATACTTTTTTGAACTATGGTTTTTCAACTACTCTAACTCTCTACCCCTTTGACATCAATGGAATAGGGCCATAAGCTCGTCTAACTCTCTTTTTCTCCATTTTTTATAACATTCAAAGGGAAACACCTTAACATTTCACATATCATCTACATAGGATTTTTATTTTCCATTTTCCCATTTGACATCTACAACACTAGTTTGACACCACTTGTAACACCAACAAGCCAGTGCACTAAACTTCACTTTTCTACACTCTCCCCCTTAAGAGCATAAAATATGCTCCATCTGACCTCACCAATCAACAATAATACTACCTACCCCCCGAGAGGTAGCCTTCATAAGTCTAGAACAAAAGAATAATCTTGAATTGCTCCACTAGACTGATGCACAATCTTATGCATCTAGTCAAAAGAAGCAGGTGCAATAACCCCTAACTTTTTCTACACATACTCAAATGTATCTTTAGGAAGAGCCTTTGTAAAAATATTTGCAACTTTATCCTTTGTAGGTACATACTCTAGCTTCACCTCATTTTTGTAACCTTTTCTCTTAGAAATTGATAACAGATTGAGATATGCTTTGTCCTTGAATGCATCACCAAATTCTTTGATATATTTTTAGCACTTGCATTATCACACAAGATGGAAATAGGTTTATTATATGATATTCCAATATCCTTCAAGGTATTCTTCATCCATAAAACCTATGTGCAGCAATATGTTACAACAATATAATCTGCCTTTGCAATTGATAAAGATAATGAATCCTACCATTTGCTTAGTCAAGAAACTAACTTGCTTCCAAGAAAGAAAGTAACTCCACTTGTACTTCTTCTATCATCCACACAACCTTCCCAATCTGCATCTATATAGACCTTAAAGAGAAATTAGTATCCTTTCGATACCATAGACCATCCTCTTTACTACTACCACATTTGATTTTGCAGGATCTTCTTGAAATTTGGCCACAAGACAAACTACACGCATGATATCCGGTCTAGTAGCAGTTAGATACAATAGTCCACCAATCATTGATTTGTACTTTCTCTAATCAGTCTGAGGATATTTATCATTCTTTCTCAACTTGAAACCAATAATCATAGGAGTACATACCCATTTACAGTCTTCCATTCCAAACTTCTTCAATATTTCCTTGACATACTTTGATTGTGAAATGAGTATTCCTTTTTTTTGTCTGACTGATTTGTAGCCAAAGGATGAAATTCATCTCCCCAAACATTGACATATCAAATTAATTTTGCACCTCTTTTGCAAACTTCTTGTACACTACCTCATTTCCTCTAAAGATTATATCATCAACATACACAACCACAATCAAAATTTGATCCTTATCAACTTTGAAGTAAATATTGGTATTTATGGTACCTTTATTGAATCCCTATTGCAACAAGTACCTATCCAATCTTCCATACCTTGCTCTGTGAGTTTGCTTGATTCCATACAATTCTTTCAATCTACAAACTATATTAGGATTATCTGATAACTGAAAGCCTTCTGATTGTTCAATGTATACCTCTTCTTCCAACTCACCATTCAAGAATGCAGACTTCACATCCATTTAATAAACCTTGAAACCCTTATACGTTGCAAAGGCTAAAAACATCCTAATGGCCTCCCTTCTTTCAATTGGAGCAAATTTCTCCTCAAAATATATTCCTTCTGCTTGTTTGTGGCCCTTACACACAAGTCTAGCCTTATTTCTAACAACTTCTTCATTCTCATTTAGCTTGTTCTGGAATACCCATTTAGTTCCTATTACATTCTTGTTTGTTGGTCTTGGAACTAATTCCCAAGTCTAATTCTTCTCAATTTGCATCAGTTCTTCTTTCGTAGCTTTGTTCCAATTATCATCCTTATATGCCTCAATCACTATCTTAGGTTCTACTTTGGAAAGTAGGAAAATTTTTACGTATTCTTTTGTCATAGTAGCCTTTCTTCTTGTCAACACACCTCTGATCTTATCGCTAATGATATGATCTTTAGAATTATTCTTCTACACATACTTAGGATTCTTAAGAATCCTTTCTAGAGCATCTTCCTCATCAACCTGCATCTCTTTTCCTTTTGTTCTTCTTTTTTTCCTTCTCTATAAGAGGACTCATTAGATTCATATCCTTCAATCAGTACTGATATTTTATGTGGTTCTTCATCTACTTTGACACTTTCACTTTCAACTATCTTCTTCAACCTCTTTTTGTAGCACCATAAGCATTTGTTCTTGTAGAGTATCTAAGGAATATTCCTTCATCTAATATTGCATCAAAATTTCCCAAGATTTCTTCATCCCTCTTGATATAAAATTTACTTCCAAAAATTGAAATATTTGAATGTAGGAGTTCTTCCATACCATAGCTCATAGGGAGTCTTTGAACTATTTACTCTTTCTTGTATTCTACTGAGTATGTATTCTACAGTGTGAATAGATTATCTCAAATAGAAATTTGATAGATTTGCTTCCTTCATAATTTTCCTTGCTACTTCTTGAACTATCCTATTCTTTCTTTCCACCACTCCATTCTACTAACGAGTTCTAGGAGACAAGAAACGCCTCTTTATCCCATGATCTTCACAAAAAATGTTAAACTCATAGGAGGTGAACTCTCCGCCTCTATTAAACCTTGCGAACTTGATTTTTATATCCATTTCATTCTCGACCATAACTTTAAATTCTTTAAACTTGTCTAGAGCTTCTAATTTTTCTTTGAGAAAAGTTACCCAAGTCATTCTAGAGCAATCATCAGTTAATAACATGAAATACCCGTCACCTTGAAAGCTTCTTGTTCTTGTAGGTCCACATAGATCTATACGCACTAACTCCACAGGTCCTATAGTAGAATATCCTTTGATATTGAACCTCTTTCTTGTTTGCTTCCCAACCTGAAATTCCTTGTAAACTCCATTGATAGGCTTTGTAATTCATGGAAAATCTCTCATAGCTTGAGTATAACTGATCCTCACTAGACTATCGAATTTGATGTGACACATTCTTCTATGCCATAGCAAAATTTCATTGATCTGAGTCATAAAACACTTACCATTAGCACCTTTGAGCTGATAAACATTCCCATCTATCCTTGTTCCTACAACAACTAGAGTTTGAATCTTCCTTTTTTGATTTCACAATCACCATCCTAAAATACAATATTATATCCTTTGCTACACATTTTTCCTACACTCAAAAGATTATGTCAAAGATGTTTGACATAGATAACATCATATGTATTATGCTTTTAATCAAAACTAATTGAACCTTTTCTACATATCTTAGTAGTTGTATCATCACCAAAATTAACAAGACCACCTTCAAAATTCTCAAGTTTAAAAAAATTACTCTTATCACATGTCATATGATTTGAGTATGCACTATCAATTATCCAGTTTTTTTCTCCTCTCTAGCATGAAAATTATTCAACATAGTTCCTTTGATGTTGTGACCCATTTCTAGAGAAATTTCCTTCATACATCTTTTAGAGTTAGTAGAATTATTTCTAACATTTAAAGCCATGAACAAGAATTCATCATTTTCATCATTTGGGTAGTCATATTCATCATTAGATATGCTAGCATATTCTTTAACATAATAACTTCTCTTGAAAATTTTAACTTTATTATCCTCATATATGTTATTTGAAACTTTGGTTGAACATCTTAAAGCATAATGACCTATCTTTGCATAGTTAAAACATTTGAAAGGTAGCTTACCTCTTGCAACATCGGAAAATAGTGTGAAGGTTTAGAAGGATAGTATATAGAGGAGGTTCACCAAATATGGACCCATTTTCCTTTATTTCATTAGGAAATGAGATCCACACAAAGAATTGACTTACAAATCTTAGGTGAGTAAACTCCATGAGGGAATCTATCGATTTCCTTATGATTGAGGATGGGGTTATGAGCCTGAACAACACTTTTGGAGAAAAACTAAAAATATTAAATCACCATAATTATGAAAGATAACACTTGGATCTTGTAGATGAAGCATATAAATATGAGAAACAACAAAGTTCTAGCAGATCTGAGAAGGGTCAAACACTGTGTACCAGTAACCAAAAGGTAGTTTCAAGAGGGAAATTGAGACTCATTTTCCTATAGGTGAATGGGTCTTTTGTCAAGGATTTTAACAAACTTTCAGGAACCTCTGGTGTCAGACTATATCTATTGTTTGATCCAAGTTTCAATTTCAAAAAGTTAAAAATTAGATCTATAGGTGAGATTTCGTGAATTGTTGACAACTTTGACAACTTTTGTAACTTTAAGACCTTTTCCAAATTTTCTCTTCAAGAGATCTTCAATAATTTTTCAACCTAAGATCTGCAACACAAAAACAAGAGGGAAAAATTGTTTGTTTTTGGTGAATGGGGGTTTGCCTTGGTCAAACCTCATTTTGGTAATTAAACTTTGAATTGAAATAATGAAATATGAAAGGAATGATGAATGAACAATGCTATGTTGCAACTCACCAAACCTTTGAATAAACCTTTGGAGATTTGGAATCTTGAGCTTGATCTTGCATGAAATGGCTTCAATGGATGTGGATCTTGATGCTTGAAATATGACTTGAATGCTTGCTTGGATCTTTGAAACCTACATCACAATGTTAGCTCCAAAAACATGCATGATTACAAAATACTTTGACATGATGTTTGAGATATTGATTGCTTCAATAAATAACTGATAAATCTACTCTTGAATGCCTTTGATCTTAATCTTTTCTTTAGGAATACTTGCATGAAAAGTCTAGCTTCTTAGGATTTGAATTCATGAAATAACCTTGTATTTATAAGCATGTATCCTTAATTTCCTGAAAATCAAACATTACAAGCCAACATTAAAATTTGAATTTAGGTACATTAAAATACCACCAAAAACATATTTTAAATTTAGGTTCAAAGGCCTACGGAGGACCCATTCATCTAAGGGAAAATGGGTGCTAGGCACCTATTCTTGGAACACACATTGCTCAAGGTAAAGTATTATGTGTTGGCATTAATTGTTGTTAGGTTTACCCTTCAAAAAATGTAATTTATTAGGATTGTAGATGAAAACTAGGGCTTATTAAGGCATAATTAAGTCCAATTTAATTGAGGGGACCCAAAAAAGTTTGAAAATGTAAAGGATTACATTTTCCTACACTGTATTTATAAAAAATATAAATTTCACCAATTTGAAATGGTAAAATGGGGGTGATGAACCTATCTTCATATTTTCATTAGGAAATTAGATCCTCACAAAGAATTGACTTACAACCCTTAGGTGAGTCAACTCAATGGGGGAATCTCTTGGTTTTCTTATGATTGAGGATGAGGGTATCAACCTGAACAACACTTTTGGGAGAAAAATAAAAATAGTAAATCACCACAATTATGCAACCTAACACTTAGATCTTTTAGATGAAGCATAAAACTATGAGAAACAACAAAGTTCTGGCAGATTTGATGAGGGTTAAATACTGTGTACCTATCACCAAAAGCACTTTATGACAAGTTGTTTGGAACTAATTTTCCTATAGGAGAATGGGTCTTTTGTCAGGGATTTTAGCCAACTTTTGGGAGCCTTTGATATCAGTCTGTAGATTTTATTTGATCCGAGTTTTAGTTTTGGAAAGTTAGAAATCAGATATGTAGGTGAGATTCTGCGAATTGATGACAACTTTGACAACTTTTTCAATCTTGCTCAAGAGATCTTCAATCCTTCTTCAACCTAATATTTGCAACATAAACACAAGAGGGAAAATTTATCTATTTTTGGTGAATGGAGGTTTGCCTTGGTCAAATCCTATTTTGGTAATTAAACCTTGAATTGAAATAATTAAACATGAAAAGGAATGATGAATGAACAATGCTATGTTGCAACTCACAAAACATTGGAATAAACCTTTGGATGACTGAAATATTCATGTTGATCTTGCATGAAATTTCTTTAATGGATGTGGATCTTAATACTTGAACAATGATAAATTTAAGAAACCCCCCTCAAAAAAGATATAAAATCTTGGTGAATCTTTCAATTTTTTAGAAGAAAATATTAATTTCTATTGGAAAATCTTTCCTTTTTACAAAGAAAATATTAATTTTATTGGTGATTTTTTTAACATCACTAAAATTTTGTTGAAAATTTTCATGAATACTGAAAATAATAGGAACATTCATTATTTATGATGGTGAATCCATCCAATTTAAAAATACAATTCTTATGGAAAAGTAAGGGCCAAAGGGTGAAAAATATCGATGGGTTTAAGGGGTAGATTATAATATTTACTTGTCACCATTGATTTAAAATATAATATAATGATCCTCATTGTTTTGTGCAAGGTAAAATATAACCATGATTTGCAATGTTCATGGGGCCCAAAATTTATTTTGGATCGTTGATCTAATGACCCTCATTATATTTTGTGAGGTAAAATGTACCCACAATCTGTAATGCTCATAGGGCTTGAAATTATGGGCCCTATGAGAATTACATATCACAGGTATATTCTACCTAAAAAAAATATAACAAGCGCCATTAGATTATATTTTAAATAAATAGTGGAAACTAAATATTGGAAATATGACCCTAAAGTAACTAATAATTATGATATAATATTATTGAATTAATATAGATTTCTACTATAATTTATAAAATTTAGGTGAAACTGATCTAATCATGTATCGAATATTATGGAATTTTTTTTTTTTTTTTAATAGAATAAATTATTTGGTGATTTTAATAAGACTATAATAAATTTTTGTAAAAATGTGGTGATTCAAGTCACGTTATAGCTCAAACTATTATCCAATTTTGGATTCCCAAATTTTAACTATTGGCCAATTGGAAAATATTAGCCACTAAAAAAATAATAGCACTTGAATCTTGACATGGATCTTGCTTTGAATCTTGAAACCTACATCACAATATTAGCTCCAAAAAAATGCATGATGCTTGATGGATTTGACATGATGCTCTTGATCTTGATTTTTGGTTCAGATTCTTTATAAATTTTCCCTTGAATGCTCTTGATAATAATATTTACTCATATGAAAGTTCACCTCTTGTTAGATGTTTTGAATTGATAAAATAACCTTTCTTTTATAGATGATTTTCTAATTTCCCAAATATTAAACATCACAAGTCGACATTTGAATATGAATTTGGGATCATGAAAATACCACCAAAAGGATATTTAAATTTTGAATTTTCAACTTAGAGGAGGCCCATTCACCCTTGGGCAAATGGGTCCTGACCTAAGTTATCAGGATTTTTGAATTTCAGAGTGTTAATAATGATAAATGAATTAATTAAATCACACTTCCCCCTTCAGAAATTACAATTAATTAAGATTTTAAATGCAAAATTTAGGTAATTAGAGGCATAATTAAGTCTAATTTAATTGAGGGGACCCAAAAAAAGTGTGAAAATGTAAATGAGTACATTTTTCTACACTACATTTAGCCCCCACTTTAGTGAGAGGATGATCTTGTGTCAAACTCAAACTACAGTAGAAAAATAAGCATCAAGAGGAGTCCATTGTAAAAATGCCAATGGAATAGGATGACAAAGATCAAGAGGTGGCCAAGCCCCTAGGATCCAAGATCCCATGGAAAACCAACATAAGAACAAAGGGACACACACAAGATGTATAATATGTAGCAGCAAGACAAGATACACAAACATACAATGTCAAGACTTAAAATAAAGAAAAAGAAAAAGAAAAAGGGGTGAATCAATCCTCGACTATTTGTCCAACTAGATGTGGATCAAGCCTTAGCTACTTATCTAAAAATGTTAACAAGTGAAACCCATTGTCCACTATGAAAACAACAATATGCTCATACAAGCTAGTGAAATCCATAGTCCACTAGGTGAGCCCCCAGAAAGTGGCTAGGTAACCATACCAAAGTTATACCTCCTAATAAATTTGATAAGGCACCACAGAAATGGTCACAAGGATAGCAAGTTGCATTATGCTAGACACTCATGAAAAAGGCTCCCCTGACAAGCAGGTTATGTTATGCTTGGTGGCCTTGAAAAAGGTTGTACATGCAATGAGATAGGATATTCAAAAGGGAATTGCTTAGTTCATGAAAGCTCTCACCTTAGGGAACATCATGCTTAATGTCTCCAAGAGAGGACTAATTGATGAGAAAAGATTCACAACCTAGGGAATACAATCCGTAGCATTACTGCTAAGAGGAATATTATATGCTCAGAAAGGTCACAATCTTGAAGGACATCAAAACCAATGACATCACCAAGAAGACACATCATGTGAATTGAGAAGACCACACTTTGAATAAAAATATCATACTTCCTAGGAGATGTATGCTATCATCACTAAGAAGGGAACACACAAACAATGAATGGGGGACCATATGCACCCCACTTAAAATGTCAGCATGCTTGCTATGTTGGTAGTTTAAGTAGAAAGAGAGGAAGATGCACGATACTTGAAAAGAATACACACTTCAAAAAAATATTTATCCTTGCCCCCCAATTATAGAGAGAAAGATAACCACCAATAACTATCATGTTGCTGCCAAGAGAAATATGGTTGCACCTAAAATTGTACCACCATGAATGGAAATGAGCAAGACACATAAAGATACCAATATCATTTAGTGATGAGAGAAATTATAGGATGAAAATCAATATCAATTAGAGGAAATAGGTGTATCAACACAAGGAAGAGCACCAAATCCTTCAAATTTTGAATTTTATCACTCAAAGCCTTACACTCATTAGTTGAATGACCATGCACTCAATGATATGCACAAAATGAAGTTTAATTGTACAATTTATTTCATGTTCTTGGAGGGAGAGATATCAAGAGAGCTTGGAAAAGCCTCAACAAGGTACTTTCTTGATCAATAGTAGAAGATGTTCCTTTCTTTTGTGACAAAGATATCTCTTGCTTACTACAAGGTGTGATACATAGACAAGACTCTTTAGATTGTGAGATTTTGTACTCTCCCTTAAAGGAGGTTGTAAAATCTAATTAACCCAAATCATTACTAAGACATGCACAATTGAAGATGTCCTAGGAGTGTTTTGTGTGATGACATTGATATTAAGCGAATATTTCTTTGATTCTTTCATTTATTTTGAGGGACAATAACCAATACCACTATTTGTTTCTTGTGTGTTAGGCTCTATATGGACATGTATACCTTGTTCTCTAGCACCACATCCATTTCCACTATAATCAAGTTGTTTCAAAAGTTCGTAACCTCTTCCATAAAGATTTTCCATTTCTTCTAGATTTGGTGGTTTTTCATAATCAACTTCATCAAATTTTATGTCTAATTTGTTTCTTCTTATAATGAGATTGAAGTGGATGCTT
Source organism: Sequoiadendron giganteum (assembly GCA_007115665.2). Taxonomy (NCBI): domain Eukaryota; kingdom Viridiplantae; phylum Streptophyta; class Pinopsida; order Cupressales; family Cupressaceae; genus Sequoiadendron; species Sequoiadendron giganteum. Next base: position 841,122,478 of record CM021100.1, on the reverse strand, counting down.
TCAAAGGTTCTTTAAAATTTTGTGTTGAAATTACTGTTGGTTCTTTTCCCTTTTCCCCTTTTTTTTTTATGATCTTGTATTCTCCCATGAATGTAGGTGTGAAATCCAAGGAACCCTAAACATCCTCCAAAAACTTTGTGACTTCCTCACTATTCTTTTATTTTTCTTTCTCTTACACAACTTCTACTTTTGAAGTTGGTATCAATGTTTTCAAAAGAATTTCCTTGTCTTTCTTAGTTTACAATTTTTTTTATAGAACTTGGGGATAAAATTTGATTGTGTAAACTTTTTTATTATAGACATACTTCATTAAACAATGAAGAGTTGAAGGAACTGCATGCATTTCATGAATCCATGGTCTACCCAAAAGAAGATTGTATGAAAGATCTTGAGGCATAACATGGACATGAGTTTGCAATGTAGCCTTTCCAAATTGTATAGGTAATGTGATCACACCAAGTGGTTGTTTTCCTACATAATCAAACCCATGGATAGATAAAGATTCTGGTTGTATTTTTCTTTTGTCTACTCATATTCTATCCAAAAGGTCTATGCTACACACATTAAGGGCTAAGCCATTGTCAACAAGGGTTTGCTTTATCCCATGTCTATTAATGATAGCCACTATGATGAAAGCTTCATGTGTTTTTTATACTTCCAAAGGAGGTAGCTCACTTCAATGAAAAACAATGTCTATATTAATTGAATTCATTCCATGAATTAGGGTTGCTACATCATTTTGATTTGCACTAGGAGGAACCACATCTTTTTGCAAAGCTATTTGAAGTATAATATGATAATTAGGTGAGGCTTTAATAAGATATAATAAGGATATCTTAGTGGGAGTATTTTTAAGTTGTTCAACAAGGTCATACTCCTTCCCACTATGTAAAGGAAAACAAGGAGTACTAGGCAAGATAGGTTGAGGTAATGGTAATGAAGTAGGAATGGTTTGTGGTTGCCTGTTGTTCCTGTAAGATAGAATTTTTTTATTGCTTATGCTTTAGGACAAAGATCAAGTTTTCTATACTTCACATTCATGGAAACCCTAGAGATCTCAAATGAAGGATGAAGTGAGGGGAAAAAATCTGCAATAGGGTGTCCTAGGGTCTAATTAGAGACTGAAAATGGGTTCACCACTAAGCTAGGAGTTGGAAAGACAAGAGATGAATGAATCATGTAAAATACCATGCAAAACCTAACTAGATGACTTAGGAAATGAAACTGAAATACAAACTACCAAACTGGAAATGAACAGAGGTGCACCTAGAAGAGTGATAAAGTCAAAAAAAGCACCAAAACCCTGAAAACTTGTTATTTGATGCCCATTGGGACTCATACGCCAGTCTGGGTGATTTAGTCCTAGACTAGGGTTTTTGTGCCAAAATTGGAATCTGATAGTGTATGATTTGAATCTCCTAAAACCTAAAAGATATACTGTACTAGGACTGATATGCCACAAGTGGTGTATTAGTCCCACTCTACTTTTTTGGAGGGTCAAGATCTAAATCAGGTCTCCAAACTCTGCTCTTCCTTCCACACTTTGTTTTCGGGTCTAAAACCCTGATTTGCAACCTGTAGGTGACTTTTAGTGAAGATGACAACCTTGTGATAAATTGATGACTTTCTTAAACCTTGCAGTCTAATCTTCAAAGGATCTTCAAGCCTCAAGACACCTAGATCTGCAATTACACATGTAGAGAGAGAAAAACTTGTTGATTTGTTCGTAAATGGGGGTTTTCCTTGGTCAAACCCCTTTTAGGTAATTAAACCAAATGATGAGATGATGAAATAAGGACATGAAGCATGGAACATGGAACATGAATAATGATGTCTTGTAAATAAGAAATCTAACATGAAGTGGCCATGAAGGATATAGATCTATATCTTGAAATAAGTGTAGAACAACATGCTTAATCTTGGATATTGAATGCAACATCACAACACTAGCTCAAGAACCTGCTTGATGCTTGATAACCTTGACATGATGATTGATATTCAATTTCTTCAATAATTGATGAATAAATCTGCCCTTCAATTCTTTATAAATTCTCTTATAAACTCTCTTGACGCTCTTGTAAAGTCTTTGAATGCTTGAATCTTGATAGCTTATGTTGATATCATGAAGTCTTAGTGAAATAATGATTTGAGACCTTGTTTATATAGGCAATCCATCTAACTTACTATTTATTAGATCCTAGAGGCCGACATTTATTAAATTTGAATTTAAAACCCTAATTTCCCACTCAAAACCCTAAAAAGAGGCCAAATGGGACTCATACACCTCTTGTGAGAATCTATCCCATTCGGATGGGACTCATATGACCAAGGTGGCATATGGGTCACATAGCCCTTTTTAGGTGGATAAAATGTTGAGGAGTTGGAAAATTGAGTGTATTTGATGTTTATGTCAGGATTTCAGTTGAAATAGGCCTCGAAATGCATAATATAGGGTCTTAGGGGCCTATTAATGATGATGTAAAGGTCATAAGTGCAAGAGGGCCCAAAAATCAATGTGAAAGTGGAAAACACATTACAACACTAGATCAAGGTGACATTAGGTCCATTTAGTTTATAAGGGTCCTAAATCTAATGTGAAGGTGTAAATGAATACACTTTACAACACTAAATTAAGACAAAGTTAGGTTTATTTAGCTTAAAAAGGGCACACAACCTAATGCGAATATGTTAAACACATTACAACACTAGATCAAAGTGACATTAAGTTCTTTTTATCATTAATCATTCCCAAATCAAGTAATGAAAATGGATACATTTTTTGTTGCCACATATAGCCCCCGCTTTAGTGAGAGGATGAACTTGCTTCAAACTCACAATAAAGTAGAAATTCAAGAGGGGGCCAAGTGTACTGATGTAGATGGTCTAGGATAACAAAGATTGAGGAGGCCAAGATCCCAAGGTCCAAGAAATGTAAAGGTGTGAAATAAGTAGATAAACTAATACAACAGAGGAGGAGTGCAAAAGACCAATTTTAAAGCTTCTTAAAACAACTAAGATAAACACATACAGAGTAAAAGAGATAACAGAAATAAGCAATCACAAATAACACCAGATTTACGTGGGAAAACCCTTTCAGGAAAAACCCACCACACCAAGAGAAGACACTTTGTATTACAGTAAAGTAAATTACATACAAAGCTCACAGTCCTCACTTTCTGATAGTTATTTTACAGCAGCAAAAACTCAAGCATTCACTCACTATTACAATACTTCTACAAGTATACAATGAATACAATAATCTTTTTGTCACTTTGTCTCACCTTAACTTCACTGTCACCCTCGATTTACTTATATCAATGTAATCAACTGTACAAGTCTTACATTCACATTTAACAATCCAAACAATCGCAAGTCTTAATAATGTATCGCCCACCCAATCAAGCAATCTGATCTTCTTTGCATCGGGCCACCTAGGCATTAATTGTCCTTGCCTTAATCGGATCCCGTCATCAGCCAAAACACATCTTGCATTAACTGCTTTCACCACTCCAGTCATCGACCAATCAGGTATTGATTTCTTGCCATGCGTTGCCTTCCCATTCGCTCATCGCTTTGACCATGAGTCAAAACTGCCACCCAAGCTTCGAGCTTCTCTTACCATGCCACTATCAAGCCCTGTGTGACCTCCTGTGGTATGGCGGTTCCACCACCCAAACACAAGTTCCTTCAAACATAGTCATGGTACTGAGGTAGTGGCTTGTCTACTAGCCCACCACTTAGCACTGCATCACCGCCGAGCTCAACACAATCTTCCATGGTATGGTGGTGCCACCACTCAATCGTGAGGCTGAGCAAAGCCTCCTACGGTCTGGCAGTAACCACATGTGCTGACTGTCGAGCTCCACCATGCTATCGGGCCCCAACTGTAAGACCTTTGTGGCAAGGAGGTAAGTGTTACCTTTGACTGCCATGGCTTACCGCACCACCACAACATGGCCAAAACGCCATTGTGGTAGGGAGGGAAGCGTTCTTTGTAAACTACCAGCCATTTACTATAGCCACTATGGCTTCACTAAGTGACACCCATAGTAAGGTGGTAACCATCATCATGACCGCCACCCTTTATCGTGCTGCTACGCCATCGCCGAACCATACTTGCGGTATGGCGGTGAACCTTTGCTTAACTATCGCCCATCAACTGCTCTCCCGCCAGCCTGAGACGGAGACCCCGCGGTATGGCGGTGACACCACCCAACTATGGATAGATCAACAGAGGCCTGCGGTAAAGTGGTAAACTGCCAGACTGCACCTTTATGAAAGACTCTCAACGGTAGAGCGGTAGAGGCTAAGAAAGATGATGAATTCCACCAATTGTTTTTAGAGGTCCAAACTAGAAGTTGAGGCACTTGTTCCCAACAATCTCCCACTTGATGAAGACTTCCTGGTTTCCTCTAGACTTCAAAAAATTATTGATGATCATAGGCCCATTGAATCTTTGCACCATCTGCACTTGTCTGTGCTCACTGGCTTTGTTAACGTATCTACAACATTCTTCAAAGTGTCAATCTTTTCCAAATAGATCTTTCCATCTTCCACCATGTCCCTCACGAAGTGATACTACACATCAATGTGCTTTTTCCTGGCATGGAAAGTTGGGTTCTTTTCCAAAAAAATAGCACTTTGACTATCACAACAGATTGTAATCTGCCCTACATTCAAACCAATATCAAAGCACAAACGACTCAGCCAAACTACTTCTTTGCAGGTGTGTGTTGCTGCCATATATTTAGCCTCTATAGTGGATAAAGCGACTACATCTTATCGCTTGCTTCTCCAACTGAGTGCACCACCATTTAGCATAAACGTGTATCCACTGGTGGGTCTTCTATTGTCAATATCCCCTGCCCAATCAAAATCCACATATCCATGAATGCTGAGTGTTCTTTGTGATGGAACTGAACTACCATGGTAACATAGAGAATATTCTAATGTCCCCTTCAAATATCTGAACACTCTCTTCACAACATCCCAATGTGATATTCCTGGATTTTCCATAAATCGGCTGAGAACTCCCATTGCTTGGGCAATGTCTGGTCTTGTACAAACCATTGCGTACATTAAACTGACAACAAAACTTGCATAAGGTACCCTGGTCATGTTCTCCATCTCAGTGGCAGATTTAGGACAATCTTCAACAGATAGTTTCATTCCCTGCATAGCTAGAACAACTAGCTACTTGCAATCATCCATACTGAATCTCTCCAGAACTGTATTGACATACTTACTCTGACTTACCCAAAGCTTTCTGCTTGTTCTATCCCTGGTTATCTCCATCCCCATAATATACCTTGTTGCACCCAAATCTTTCATTTTGAACTTTGCAAACAACTGAGATTTAAGATTAGAAATCATAGACTTACTATTTCCTATGAATAACATATCATCCACGTACAGGGTAATAATAAGCACACGATCATTTTTAGATTTATAATAAACACAATGATTAGATTTTGATCTCACAAATCCCATAGACAACACAAAAGTGTCAAATTTATGGTACCACATTCTAGGAGAATGCTTCAAACCATATAGAGATTTCTTTAATTTATAGACCAGACTTTGTTTACCTTTTTCAACGAAGTGCTCAGGTTGGGACATATAAATCTCTTCTTCCAGCTCTCCATGGAGAAATGTTGTATCCATCTGCTCAATTTCTAAGTCATATGCTGCTGCCAATGACAATAGAAATATGATAGATGTCAGCTTTGCTACAGGGGAAAATTTTTCTCCATAATCAATTCCCTCTATTTGGGAAAATCCCTTTGCAACCAACCTTTCCTTATACTTTTTTACACTACCATCTAGACCGGTCTTCTTCTTCAATACTCATTTATAGCCAATAGGCTTTCGCCCTTTAGGAGAAGGTACCAAATCCCAAGTTTCATTTTTCTTCAATGATTCTATTTCTTCATTCATGGCTTCCAACCAAGAATTTGAATCAGACATGCTAATAGCTTCTTTAACAGTCTTAGGCTCATCAGTGCTAGTAATCAAAGCATAGGTACAATTCAAATCTAACATAGAGAAACCATACCTATCAGGTTGTCATTTTTCACGTGTAGACCTTCTTACTGGCTGAGGTTGTGGTTCTTCATCTTCAGAACTCTCAGAGCTACTTGAACTATCCTCAGATTCAGGTACACCATGTAGTTCCTCTTTTTTTGGAGTTTGAGGAATCTAAACTACATCATTCTTCTCTTCTCTTTTGTCTATCTCTAGTTGTGGATCAGCTACTGAAGGTTTCAGCTCATAAAATATTACACTTCTGTTGCACAAAACCTTCTCAGTATTAGGATTCCAAAGCTTATATCCCTTCACACCAACGCCATAGGCGATGAAGATAAATTTAACAGCCTTGTTCTCCAACTTTCATTTTTTCTCATTGGGCACATATACATATGCCTCATAGCCAAAGACACGAATATGTCTAAGAGAGGGCTTCTTACTAGACCACACTTCCAAAGGTGTCTTATCAACTAGATCAAAACAAGGTGAATGATTGACCAGGTAACATGTTGTAGCCATGGCCTCAGCCCAAAACTTCTGCTCCAGACCAGTGCTGCTCAACATACTTCGCGCTCTTTCCATTAACATTTTGTTCAACCTTTCAGCAACTCCATTATATTGTGGAGTATAAGGTGTAGTTTTATGCCTTTTAATCCCATGGTATATGTAGTACCTTTCAAATTTTGTAGAGAAAAACTCACCGCCATTATCCGTCCTCAAGCATTTAATTTTCTTTCCAGTCTGATTCTCTACCAAAGTTTTAAATTCTTTAAACGAACTGAACACTTCTGATTTACTCTTAAGAAAGTATATAAATTCCCTTCTCGAATAGTCATCAATAAAAGAAACATAATATATAGACTTGTATAGCGAAGGAACATTAATTAGACCAAACACATTAGAATGAACATAATCTAGTACACTAGAATATTTATGAGGACTCGAATAAAATGAAACACAGTGTTGCTTTCCGTAAATACAGTGTTCACAAAAATTGAACTCAAGGTTACAATCATTAAGCCCTTCAACAAGATTTTTATTTTTCAAGGTTTTTAAACCTTTCTCACCTATGTGACCGAGTTTATGATGCCACAACATGGTCTTCTCTGTTGGAAGTTTCACCTCCAAAGCATTTGCAGCTAGAGAAGCATCTCCATCTTCCTCTACAAGAACATCTTTGCTTGACTTTACAGAGGCGTTGTTGCATTGAGTAGGACGTGCATCCAACTTGTACAGAGTGCCAGTACGTACACCCTTTGCTAGCACCATTGCACCTCTAGCCATTGTATATCCTTTACTCAAGAAAGAAACTTCCACACTAGCATCAATCAACTTACTGACATAAAGTAAGTTACGAGCCAAACTTGCTATTTGCAGTACACCACCAATCCCTTTGATTCTACCATCAGGGAACTGTATTTTGAATCTTCCTCGACCAACAATCTCCAATGTTGAATCACTCGCTAGGTACACCTTTCCACAATCATACTTCTCATACTTAGTGAACCAATCTCTATGAGACGTCATGTGAAAGGATGCACCTGAGTCAACTAGCCAGACATCATCTGATACCTCAGTTGCCTCGGTTGCAATGAAAGAATCTACATCACTCTGAGATGAGTCATTGTCTGAGGCATTACTCTTTTTCTTCTTCTCCTTACAATCCTTTCAGATATGACTAGGCTGCCCATAGTTCCAACATTTTACCTTGGAATTTTTACTAGGAGACTTTGATCTCCCTACAGATTTAGATTTGGAATTCTTGTCCTTCTTCTTGCCTTTCTCCTTCAATCTACCTTGAACAACAAGGGCCTCTTTGGCCATCTTTGAAGACTTCCTCTGTATCTCTTCAGACAACAATGAGGCAACAACGTCTTCCATCTTGAAAGTAATGGTCGTACTTCCAATAGCCATTACAAGATGATCCCAAGTGTTAGGTAACGAACATAATAGGAGCATGCAACAATCCTCCTCCTCAATCTTTACACCCACAGATGCCAACTGAGCAACTTTTCCTGATAAATATCACTAAGATTCTTCCATAATGAAGTTGCAGACTTTTCCTCATGGACGTTTAGGAGTACAAAATCGACCACACTAAGTCTTATTAGACCTCTCACTTTTCTATCTGCAAGGTCCCAATCTTCTTGCTTCATACTTTGTGGCATAGTTCCGAACACAACAACCCAGAGGTCTCTATCCACAAGCAAGTCTTCCATTTTGAGTTTCCATAACTCAAAGTTGCCACCATTGAATTTTTCAATCTCTATTCTACCTGATGTACTCGCCATCTCAAACAAAACTAAGTTCTAACTTTACAATACTCCGACTAAAACAATATTAGCACAAAAATCTAGCCTTACTAACAAGGATAACACAACGGGCTAGGCTTTGATACCACTTGAAAGGAAAATAGAGGTGCAGAATCGCTTTCCTAATGCTAATACAACAAAGGAGGAGTGCAAAAGACCAGTTTTAAATCTTCTTAAAACAATTGAGATAAACACATACAGAGTAAAAGAGATAACCAAAACAAGCAATCACAAATAACACCAGATTTACGCGGGAAAACCCTTTTGGGAAAAAACCCACCACACCAAGAGAAGACACTATGTATTACAGTAAAGTAAATTACATACAAAGCTCATAGTCCTCACTTTCTGATAGTTAGCTCACAACAGCAAAAACTCAAGCATTCACTCACTGTTACAATACTTCTACAAGTATATAATGAATACAATACTCTTTTTGTCACTTTGTCTCACCTTAACTTCACCATCACCCTCGATTTACTTATATCAATGTAATCAACTGTACAAGTCTTACATTCGCATTTAACAATACAAACAATCACAAGTCTTAATGATGTATCATCCACCCAATCAAGCAATCTGATCTTCTAACTGATCTTCTCTACATCGGGCCGCCCAGGCATTAATTCTCCTTACCTTAATTGGATCTTGTCATCAGCCGAAACACGTCTTGTATTAACTACTTTCACTGCTCTAGTCATTGACTAATCAGGTATTGATTTCTTGCCACACATTGCCTTCCCATTCGCTCATCGCTTTGACCATGAGTCAAAACTGCCACCGAGCTCTGAGCTTCTCTTACCGCACCACCGCCAAGCCATGTGAGACCTCCCGCAGTATGGCGGTTCCACCGCCCAACCATAGGTTCCTTCTAACATAGTCGTGGTACCAAGGTAGTGGCTTGTCTGCCAGCCCACCACTTAGCACCGCATCACCATCGAGCTCAACATGATCTTCCATGGTATGGTGGTGCCACCGCTCAACCGCGAGGCTAAGCAAAGCCTCTCATAGTCTGGCGGTAACCACTTGTGCCAACCGTTGAGCTCCACGTGCTACCGGGTCCCGACCGCAAGACCTCTGCAGCAAGGAGGTGACCATTAAATTTGACCACCATGGCTTACTGCGCCACCGTGACATGGCCAAAAGGCCATCGTGGTAGGGCGGGAATAATTCTTCGTAGACTGCCAACCGTTTACCACAACCACCATGGCTTCACTAAGTGACACCCATGGTAAGGCGGTAACTATCATCTTGACCGCCGCCCTTTACCGCTTTGCCATGCCATCGTCGAACCATAACTGTGGTATGGCGGTAAAACTTTTCTTAACTGTCGCCTGTCAACCGCACTACCACTAGCCTAAGACAGAGACCCCACGGTATGGCCGTGACACCGCCCAACCATAGACAAACCGATAGAGGCCTGTGGTAAACTGCCAGACCGTGCCTCTATGAAAGACTCTCAATGGTAGAGCAGTAGAGGTTGAGAAAGATGATGAATTCTGCCAAGTATTTTCAAAGGTCCAAGCCAGAAGTTGAGGCCCCTGTTCCCAACACTAGGGTCCAAGATCCTATGTGAAAATAACATAAGCAAAAAGAGGATACGTACAAGGTGTATGCTATACAAGAACATGACAAAATATACAAATATGTAATGTCAATAAATGAAAGGAAAAACAAAAACAAGAAAAAATAGAAATAGGTGGATCAAGCCTCGACCGTTTGTCCAACAGAATGTGGATCAGATCTAAGTTGTTTGTCTAAAAATGCACACTCACTCTAAGGTAATGAAACTTCAGGCTATCTATTCGGTGAGTATCCAAGGGGTGGCTTAGTGAGAAAGTCATGCCTCTGTATTGGCTTCTCGGTGTATAATAAGAAATTCATGCCCATGTTTAGGCTTCTCATCATATGTTAACCATACCAAAGCTATACCTCCTGATAAATTTGACAAGGTGCCACATAATAATGAACTTCGAGCTCCATGAGGCAAGAAAATATTTGTATGCTTGAAACTCATGAACAAATAGGATGGCTCCACAGACAAACAAAGTGCATTATGCAAGGAGGCCATATAACAATTGTTGTAAGGTGCATTCAAAGGGATTTTTCTTAGTTCATGTAAGGTCTCTATTTAGGGAACATCATGCCTAATGCTTCCAAGAGAGGACAATTCAAAGAAATATCATGCTCTCAGAGGAAATCAAACCCAATGATCTCACCAAGAAAAGGACACATCATAGTAATAAAGAAAACCAAGCAATGAAACATGAGTGTTGATGTATGGCCCCACTTTAAAGCGGTTTCTGTGAACCCCAATTTCATACCTGCACAAATATGACAAACAAACACATTAGTTAATTGATATGCAAGATAAAAGAGGGATTTTCCATGAAATCCATTTACAAAAGCTTAAACTAGGAAAATGAAGAACAAAATACAAAAGATAAATGAAATTCTAATTTAAACAATGCAAAATCTTGATCCCATGGGGGAGTTGGTGCTGATTGGTGTGTCGAAATCAGCCCTTTCCCAACTCCTTTGTAAGCTTTGTGATTTGATGGAGATTGATCCACTTGATGGTTGAATTTATGCATAACCTAGCTAAGAGCTTGATAAAAACATATGAAATGGCTATGCTTGAAGATGGATTTGAGTATAGTAAGTTTACTCAAATTGTGGATGTTAGAATGAGAGGAAGAGTCTCTCATTTATAGATTTCAATCTTGGAAGAATGAGTGAAAATAAGCAATGTGGGATCATTCAACATCCAATGGCCAAGTGCCAATTGTCAAGATGTGAATGGTTGAGGAATGAGCACATTTTGGTCAATGTGCATGATAAATGCCATTGGATTCAAATTTGAAATTTGAATGTGACATGTTGGAGGGAGAAAGAAATGGAGTTAATGTCACTTGGCTCAATGCACAAGGACATGTAAGAGGAGTGAATGCTTTGTTGGAAGTACCCATCCCACTCAAATTTGAATTCAAATTTGAGGGAATATTCCTTCTTTATTCCATGTTGAGAGAAAATAGCCAATTAAATAAATCAAAGTAATTGATTTATTGTGCAAGTTGCATTCTCTAGAGGATTTTAGTGATTGAGATTAAATTAATCAAGATTTTGATTAATTTAATGAAGGATTAACTGATTTGACAATTTTGACTTAAATTGATGAATTGATTTAAATCAGAATTGAGAGGAAATGATTAATTAAATAAATGATTTGATTTATTTAACTAAAGGGAAAATGTTAGATTAAATTAAATAAGGTTTTAATTTATTTAATTTAATGAGAAGACTCTAGAGACTTTAATTAAATAAAATGTATTATTTAATTAAACAGAGATATAAGGTTGATTAAATTAAATTGAATAATTCAACCAACAGAGGAGAAAGACTTAATAAAATATACAATGGTTTATTAAATTAAGAAACAAAATGTGATGAAATGCTGAGAGTATGATTTAGGAGGAAATGTCATTAGTAATCAGGATCAAGTGTGTTAGATTGAAAATGTACATTTTGCCCCTCTTTGAAGCAATGTACTTGTTGCATTGATTCAAAAAATAAACTGCTGTGATCAAAGTTCAATTTTTTTGATTTTTTCAGATGCCTCACTATTGCCCCAACGAAAGGATTATGCTAGTATATTGCCCCCTTGAGAGATCGAGCGGAAATGTTTGATTTTCCAGTCGCGATCTCGATAAAATGCGAGAGGAGTGGTTCCATTGATCATAGGACGAAAGATAATTAATTGATGTAGACAAATCTGATGATGTATAGATAGTCATCGGCTATGGGTAGCCTCATGCATATTTTGATACAACACACTGATTTTAGATAGAAATGTTAGTAAAGATAGAAGAATAAGAAGAATAAGATGATGAAAGGAGGATCCAACAAGCCTACACTATGATGATGATTTGTTTACCAGGAGTTGGGATTTCAAAGGGCTAATTACGCTATGTTTGATAACACACATAGGTACGATGCATCAAGGTATAAAGGACCAGGATGACGTTGTACCTAGTGTGATGAACTTTGACTCGACAATCAGATAAGAGTACTCTTGTTCACATTTGACATATGGAAACCTTGCTAGGACGGACCTAACAAAACAAGTATTCGCCAAGTTATTTTACAAGAACATCCAACAAGCACAGTAGATAAAAAAGATAATGATCATTGCCCCTTTCCTTTCTCTCTAAACCTATTTTGTTTAGGCATCATCGAGAGGTCCTTGGAATGAGCGCAAAATAAGATAAGTAAAAAAGACCAAGATAAAGTAAACAAACAAGCTAATGTTCTTCATACTGCTAGCCAAGACTAAACTACTGTGGGGTACCTGATGCTTATGTCCATCATGGGAAGGATTCATCCTAGGACATGTAGTGATCAGGGTTTTGGTGAGACTGATTAGGTGATAAGCTATTGATACTCTGAGTTGATCAACTTGCTTGCTTACTAACTTGGACTTGAGACTTTAACAATTAGGTGTTCACTTTTAAACCCGCTAGACTTGCTTCTGACTGACCTACCAAAGGATGAAGGTGATGATTGATTTATTATGAGTGATGATTATGACGGGTGAAAGCGAGATGAAATGGGAGCACCATTTTGGATTTTTTTGATATTTTGAGGCTATTTTTGGTATTTTTGAAAATTTTCAATATTTTTGGATTTTGAGATTTTATGAATGTTTTTGGATTTTGTGTCTCGAGGGCCAATCAAGGATTAGCCTTGCTTACATTTAAGCTCAGAGACGACGTAGTTCAGACTGATAAAAAACTTGATGATGAGATATATGGGCAAATGGATTGCCATTTTATTGTGACATACGCTTAAAGGATTGACCTAAATGTGAAATAGATGGGCAAACAGATTGCCAATGCGAAAAATACCTAAGGACTGACTTAAATGTAAACTAGATGGGAAAATAGATTGCCAATGTGATGGATGCCTAAGGACTGACCTAAGATGTCTCGGGGGATGATCAAAGATCAACCTTGCCTACGTTCAAGCTCAGAGACAACGTAGTTCAGCAAGATGACAAACTGAAAAGACTTGATGAATTTTTTGAAGACTTTTGATATTTTTCCAATGTTTTTGGATTTTTGAAAGTTTTCTGAATGTTTTTGAGTTTTTTGCATGATTTTGATGATTTGGATATGGATATGCATGATGATATCGGTGCCCTATTTTGGGATTTTTCTGAAAACCAAGCTTAATGTTGATCGATCGGATTGATGGATTGATAATTTGACTAAGCGTGTTAAGTCAAACAAAAGTGATAATGCACTTGCAAACCCTAGGAAGTGTTATCCTAGAGTAAAATCGTACACAAGAGGATAGTTTGGCTAGGTGTGTTAAGCCAAACGAGGTGGTTTTGGATTTGATAATTTAAATAAGTGTGTTAAGTCAAATAAGATGATAATGCACTTGTAAACTCTAGGAAGTTTTGTTATCCTAGAGTAAACTCATGCACAAGAGGGTGGTTTGACTAAGTGTGTTAAATCAAACAAGGTGATAATTGATTGGATTCGATTGATCAAGATTGATGAAGCTTGATTTGGAACAAAATTGTTTTGATGATTTGATGTGATGCTGACGTGCACATTAGATGCCATTGATATGAATTGTTTGGATTGATGTTTGATGAAAGATAAAGCTTGATAAGTAACATCACCTTGTCAAAATATACCATGGGCTAATGATTTGGATTTTTGGCTCATAAATGCTTTTAACCAATTTGATTTCACATTTTCCAATGTTCAGATCACCACATAAGTTGGAGGATCTATACCAAGATTTATTCCTGAAGCAAGATGTGAATATCTGCCCCCAATGTCTAGCAATGTTTGAAAGGCCATGGGTGGATGCTTGGATAGATGGATGAGTGGATGGATAGATACGGTAAGCATGCAAAGGATGAAAAGGATTATCTTGCGATAAGATAAGGTGTTCAGGTAGTGGATGCGCATTTGGATAGTGCTTTAAGGCTCAGATAACGTTGGGTAGGATAGGATCAATGAAAATGACCCATGTCAAGATGTCCACCACAAGCAAGTGTAAAGTGTGCACCAAATTTTGTCATGATCAAGATAAAGTAGATGGATAGCCATGGGTTGGATAAATGGTTTATGGATGAGCGGATAATATGGCTGGAATGTTGGCTTTATTATGGATGTGATAAGATGCTTTCTCTTGAAATGACGCACGTTGATGCTCGATTCTACACATGATGCTCGTTTTCCAGGTTTTCATCATGGTACTTGTCCAAGGCGCCACGGAAGTGGTTTTCACTAGAGGATGATTTTTTTCTTTACTGTTTTCAATCCTTTTTCTGATTTTTTTGGATTTTTATATTTTTTGATTTTTAATGTTTTGTATTTTCTGAGAGATTTTAAGCTTATGTTGAACCACTTGGTTCTATCAATGTAGATGCTTCTGTCATAATGTGCCATTGATATCCTGCTTGAAGAAGTTGCTTTGTCAAGACACGTTCACTTGAATGCAACTTTTGAATTTCTTGATCTACTTTGCTGATACCGGAGTTAACTTTGTCTCTGTGCGCACATCGTGATAGAGTGCCTTCTGAATCCTTATGATGAAGGGTCACTGCCAATACATGGTCAATGTGAGAATTGGATATTATGCATGGAGGCATGGATGAAGTGTGTTTAGGAATAAAATATGGATTGGTTGATAGTTTGGAACCTTTGACTCTCCAAACTTGGGAAGATGAGCAATGATGGGTGGTTATGGAAGTGTGCATGGAATTAGGACCAACTGCTTGATAGAATTTTTACATTGCTTTAGAAGCCTATTTTTTCCTTTGTGAAAATCTTTGATGGATACTTTTCCCATTTTTATTTTTCCCCATAGTTTCTTTGACTAATGGAGTTTGATAGAGATAGTCTTTCTTTGTAATCTTTGGTATCCATATGTATTTGATTTTTCCTTCATGATTCTTAGCTTCTTTTTCTTTGATGACGTTCTTTGTGCTTTGATTCAAATCTTTCTTTAGATGTTGGTCCCAATTCCTAGATGGGGTGATGGGTGGATGAAGATTTATGACATGGCTGGTTGTAGTATTGGCATTGGTTTCATCATAAGGATCCTTCGTGCTCGCTATGTAGATGCTTGGTTGAGATGAAGTTGCCCCCAGTTTTGTGGAAATATCACTAGTATATTTATATCCTTTGATTGTCAAATAACCAAGGCCTTGATGCTTAGAATTTTCAAAAATATGCACTAGTTCTAGGATACCCTGTTCATGTAGGCCTAATCCTCTACCTCAATAATTCATTTGTTGAAACATTTTATTTACGAAAGGATATGATTTACCTTGGAAACAAGGTGCTACTCCTTCTCTTCTTTGTGGTGGATCTTCAAAGGTGACAACTTCTTTATTGATGAGGTAGCTTTCCCTAAAAAAGGTAAGTGATAGGATCCTCCATATGTGGGATGACTTCTTGACTGATCTCTTTGGCTTGATCTTGTGAGATATCAGATTGTAATGCTTCTTCAAGAAGTGTTGATTCTTCACTGTCCTTGTAAAAGTCTTCCTCATGATTCATTCTTGATATGCTTTCACATGATGTTTCTGATTCACAAATTTTGTAGAAACCTTCTTCATGATCCATTTCTGGTATGTCTCTGGATTTTTCTACATCTTGATCAGGTGTACAAATGTTAAGAGTAGGAGACTCTTGTTCCTTGGTAATGATGTGAAGAGTATGAGACTTTTGAAGATCATCCACATGTCCATCCAAAGAAAGCACCTCATGGGTAGATGGAGGAGTATGTGCTATATGGATGTGATCATCTCATATAGATAAGAGAGTGTCCATTATATCATTGTAGTAGCTTGGGGATACAAATTCTTGATCTTGAATGATTTCGGAATTGCTTTCGACATGCTTTGGATCGAGTTCTTGACATGGGTCAATTTCAAAGAATGGATTTCCTATAAAGGGTTCTTGGATATCTTCATTAGGCATAGGAAGTTTCTCAAATGTCATGAGGTCAAAGGATGTCCATATGTTTTGGAAATGATCATTGCTAGACCTTGGTGAAAGATGTGGATCATTGCTTTGGAATAAATTCTTGAGATATGTCCTCCAACTCATTAGGTGATGTAGAGACATTTTCAACATGATCATTGGTTGAAAGATCTTGATCATCATTTTCAATGATTTTGGTGGGAGTTTGTTGCAAGCTTTGTTCAACGAGTAATGCTTGGGTTTGCTGCTGAGCCAACAACGCTTATTTTTGGTCATGTTTTTGTTGTTCCAACAATGCTTGTTGTTGGTCTTGCTGTTGTTGTGCCAACAAAGCTTGTTGTTAGTCTAGCTGTTGTTGTGTGAACAAAGCTTGTTGTTGGTCTCACTTTTGTGCTACTTGTTGATGGACTTGTTCATGGATTGCTTGCAATAGTGCTTGGAATTGTGCTTGCGCTTGCCGAGCTTGGTGCTGGGCTTGAGCTTGAGCCTGTGTTTTTTGGGCTGCTTGAGTTGCTTGTGCAACTTGTACGACTTGCTGGGCTTGTGTAGCTTGTTGGGTAGCTTGGTGGTTTTGGAGTGCCTTTTGGCGAGCAGCTTGCAACATGATAGAGAATGAATTTTCCATATTGTGTTTTGGTGGTGGTGGTGGTGGATTGGGAATGGTGTTGATTTTTGGGGTGAGCGGAGCGGTCTCATTGATTTCCAAGGTTTGAGTGGTGAATCGTGCGATTGAGATTCTTGGTCCTTGAGACACTTGAGGAATGGTAGATGTGTTAACCATTGGGGTTTCTTGGATGGTTGCCATCTATTGTGATATCCATGGAAAAATGAGAGGATTTGATATGATGCTTTGGTTTATGATTGGAGTGTTGCTTAGATTCGGTTGATTGATGGTTGGTAAAGGGGGAAGGCTCATGCCTTGATTGTTTGGTTGATAGATTTGTAAGTTTTGATTTTGATTTAAATCTACCAAAGGAAAATATTTTCCAAAATTTAGATTGGGAAAACTCACATTTGTTGTACCATTGATGTTTGGAGGAGATAATGATCCCATGTATGGATTGTACCAATACAAGTTTTGAAAATCAATTGGCATTGCAAGACTTGGATAGTTTTGTTGAATTGGATTACTCATGATGGAGGAATCAAGTTTATATTCCATGTTCCTCTTGTGTTTTGACCTTGTCGACCTCCAAGGGGTTTAGAACCAATGATGAGATGAAGGATGAAAGGGGTGAATGATATGGGTGTTTGAACTTTTAGGAACTTTGGATCAATGTTAGAGTTTAGGACTTGATTTGATTTTGATTTTGATTGCGGATATTTCGACTAAGTGTGTTAAGTCAAACAAGGTGCTAATGCACTTGTAAACCCTAGGAAGTTGCGTTATCCTAGAGAAAAATTGCACAAGAGAATGAATTGGCTAAGTGTGTTAAGCCAATCAAAGTGATCATGAACTAGTAGACCTTAGGAAGTTGTGTCATCCTAGTGGTAAATTTTTTCAAGAGGATTGATAATTTGACTAGGTGTGTTAAGTCAAATAAAGTGATGCTGATTTTTCCTAAAAGTCTAGCATAAGTGGTGTTTTCAAAGTTCCAAGAGTTGTTGGTGAGATGAGATTTTGATAAATGTTTGGAGGATGGGTGAGAGTGATGACTTGATCCTAGATGAACCTAAGAGGACTTACTTACAAGACCAAGGTATTGAAGAACATGCTTTTCCCTAAAAGTGGTTTCAAACCAAAAGAACAATGTTTGCATGAAAACCAAATGACTCAAAAGGGATCAAGCACATGTGTGGTTCAATTGTTTGTTATCTTGCTTAGATTTGGTTCTTTTTACCACAAACACTTTCTTGATTATGTTTCAAACTGAATGTCCAATGTCCTAATTTTCTTTCATCCCAAAAAGTGCATTATGTGGAAATCAAGGAAATCAAGAAAAAGGTTTCCTAGTGTTGACTTTGGTGAAAACAAATGATGATTAAACTAAGTACTTAGAAACCTCTAAGGATGGAATCCCTAGGGCAAGCAAGAGCACTTAGATTCGTCAAGGGTATTTGTTTCCTCTAAAGGGTTTGAAATTTTGAAGCTTTTGTGAATGTTTGTTTCTCAATGTTTTAGATCCAAGCAAAGTGTTTTGATTTCAATGACATGCACAATCCTAGGATGAAGAGAAAATATTTGTTGGGATCCCACTTGGATGAATCCAGCTGCGCATATTCAGTGCGGATGATTAGATACTTGACCACACAGGCTCCCCCTTATAGTGCACTCGCTTCTCGAGTCAGCCAAGCATCAGTATCCATGAATCTCCCATGGCATACTTTTCATCTCTACAATAGAACCGCATGTATATGTGGGGCAGCTTCAAAGGACATGACCTTTTGCACCAACAAATAGATAGGATTTTGGCCTTTGCTAAACAAGAGGTTTTAATGTGGGCATCCAATTTAGGGGGTGTAATGATAAAATCCTTGTGAGAGATCTCCCAACCCTTAGGACAAGGGCTTTACACATCATAAAGATACTGGGGGAGATTTATCATGCACCACTTCCCATTGTCCATGGCTTTCATTGTGAACACAAATTTATATAGCGGTTTGGAAGAGCTTGGATTTAGCCCATTACCGCTTGAGTCGTTCCCTTGGGGTGAGTACTTTTTCCCACCAAGGTAGACCCTCTAAAGGTACACAATAGCAAGTAAGTGCATTCGTAGTTTGATCAACCTTTATTTAGAAACAAAGGGAGAACACTCGCAATGCCTTTTTCTCACACTAGACAAGTTTTGTTCAATTTTAAACCCAAATCAAGAATGTGAAGGCAATCTTTTTGACAACTTAATATCACCAAAATTCTTTTGATTCTCAAGATCGCTGTGAAGCACGAGAGAAGTGCATACGCATTTTAAATGATGTTAATTTGTGAAACAAATTGCAAAACATGACAAACACTCGTTCATTTTAAGTCCATAAAGCAGTGATGAGTTCGTTTTATAAGCACCAAATTTGAAGTGTGAGATTTTCCTTGTTCAATTCTTAACCTTTAAACAAAATCTAGTATGTTGTTCATAAGGTTCTTTTTAACCTTTTGCAAACTTTGAAGGAGAAATTTTGTTTGTTCTTTTTAAACCCAAAAGGAAATTAGTATTTCTAAAGCATGAAAGTAAACAAATTTCTCTTAAAAAATAGAATTTAAAATCCTTCAAGAAGTGTTGATCAACACTTTAGTGTTTAAAAACACTTTGTGTATGATGAACATGATGTCATGATGAACCTATTTCTTTGCTTTTCCCTTGCTCCAACCTGCAAAATGACCAAAAAACCAGAGAGCACAAAGACAACAAATAAGGTCAAAGATTAGAAAATCCAAAAATCAAAAAGCACATGTCAAATTTTAAAACTTGACTGTTTTCCGCGACAAAGTTTGCAGGTGCAACACAGTTTGCAGGTGCGACATAGTTTGGAACAGAAGGAGTGCTAAATAGTGCCATGCGTTTGACTAGGTGTGGCGCTCTGCAGGAACAAAGACCATAGGTGCGATGCAATATGGTTATGCGACGCAGTTTGTGAGGCGACGGAGTTCAAAAATTTGAAATCTTTGAGGCAAGAAATAGGTGCGGCATAGTTTGGGAGTAGTGCGGTGCAATATGGCGCTACGCCTCTAAAAGCGATGCGATATAGCATCGCGGAGCTGTGTGTGGCGTGGTTAGAAGTTTTCAAAATTAACAGGCGGGAAAGAAGGTGCGACACAGTTTGGGAGTTTTGTGCGGTTCAGTATAGCGCCGCGCCTTTGAAAGCGGCACAATATAGCGCCGCACAATTGAAAGCGACACAATATAGTGCCGCGAGACTGTGTGCAGCGCAGTTTTCCTGTGGCCTGCAAAAAAAAAGAGAAAAACACAGAATTTTTCAAAAAAATGTGATTTGAACTCGAGATTTACCCTCCTTCTAGTGCCAAAATGTGAACCCCAATTTCATACCTGCACAAATATGACAAACAAACACATTAGTTAATTGATATGCAAGATAAAAGAGAGATTCCCCATGAAATCCATTTACAAAAGCTTAAACTAGGAAAATGAAGAACAAAATACAAAAGATAAATGAAATCCTAATTTAAACAATGCAAACTCTTGATCCCATGAGGGAGTTGGTGCCAATTGGTGTGTCGAAATCAGCCCTTTCCCAACTCCTTTGTAAGCTTTGTGATTTGATGGAGATTGATCCACTTGATGGTTGAATTTCTACATAACCTAGCTAAGAGCTTGATAAAAACATATGAAATGGCTATGCTTGAAGATGGATTTGAGTATAGTAAGTTTACTCAAATTGTGGATGTTAGAATGAGAGGAAGAGTCTCTCATTTATAGATTTCAATCTTGGAAGAATGAGTGAAAATAAGCAATGTGGGATCATTCAACATCCAATGGCCAAGTGCCACTTGTCAAGATGTGAATGGTTGAGGAATGAGCACATTTTGGTCAATGTGCATGATAAATGCCATTGGATTCAAATTTGAAATTTGAATGTGACATGTTGGAGGGAGAAAGAAATGGAGTTAATGTCACTTGGCTCAATGCACAAGGACATGTAAGAGGAGTGAATGCTTTGTTGGAAGTACCCATCCCACTCAAATTTGAATTCAAATTTGAGGGAATATTCCTTCTTTATTCCATGTTGAGAGAAAATAGCCAATTAAATAAATCAAAGTAATTGATTTATTGTGCAAGTTGCATTCTCTAGAGGATTTTAGTGATTGAGATTAAATTAATCAAGATTTTGATTAATTTAATGAAGGATTAACTGATTTGACAATTTTGACTTAAATTGATGAATTGATTTAAATCAGAATTGAGAGGAAATGATTAATTAAATAAATGATTTGATTTATTTAACTAAAGGGAAAATGTTAGATTAAATTAAATAAGGTTTTAATTTATTTAATTTAATGAGAAGACTTTAGAGACTTTAATTAAATAAAATGTATTATTTAATTAAACAGAGATATAAGGTTGATTAAGTTAAATTGATTAATTAAACCAATAGAGGAGAAAGGATTAATCAAATAAACAATGGTTTATTAAATTAAGAGACAGAATGTGATGAAATGTTGAGAGTATGATTTAGGAGGAAATTTCGTTAGTAATCAGGATTAGGTGTGCCAAATTGAAAATCTACATTTTCCATGTCTACAGTTTCTAACACCATTTATGTGAGCAATTACTTTAAAAATTAGAAGACACAAGAGCTTACTCAAAAAGCCCTATGCCAAGGCATATGTTTCCAATAAGCTACATCATGAAAAGGGAAGGGGTTGCCCCCAAAATGTATAACTTAGTACATCACATGTGAGGCAACTTAGGGCATGTCATCCACATCCCAAGCTTGATCTTATATGTACATGAAAGGTGGTCAACTAGCCAAAAGAGACAATGACAAGTGACATACAAGGACAAGGCTACCTAACCCCTTGCCCCCACTTAGTGCAGGACAAGGATGAGCCGAATTGATTGATGAGAAACATGCTAGAGTGAAAATAAATATTGATTAGGGGAATTAGGTACCTCAACATAAGGAAGAGCACTACACTCCTTAAAATATTGAATTTGATTACTCAAATCCTTACATTCATTAGTAGAATTACTATGAACTTTATGATATGCACAAAATGAACTCTTGTAGTATAATTTCTTTCATGTTCTTGGAGGGAGAGATATCAAATGATCTTGGAGGAGTCTCAACAAGATTCCCTCTTGATCAATGGTAGAAGATGTTCATTGAAAAATATATCTCTTGCTTATTATAAGATGTCATACATACACAAGGCTCTTTAGATTGCAAGATTTTGACTCATTTAGAGGAGTGTGTAAAATCTATCAAATTCAAATCATAAGTGTTTTGTGTGATAAAATTAATGTCAAGCGAAGACTTCTCTATTTATTTCAAAGGATAACAATCAATACCACTAGTGTGTATCAATTCAAGATGCACTACTGTTAAAGTCCGCTTAGAAGAATCTTTTGTAAGAGTGTTGATATTGAGCGAAGGCTTGTTTTTTTTTTTCGAGGGACAATAACCAAGACCACTAGTCTTTTCTTGTGTGTAAGGATCTATAGGGACACAAATACCTTGTTCTCTAGCACCACATCCTTTTCAACTATATCCAAGTTGTTTCATAAGTTCATAACCTCTTCCATAAAGTTTTTTCATTTATTTAGGATTCGGTGGTTGTTGATAGTTAGTTTTGTCAAAGTTTGTTGTATAAATTTATTTTTCATCTAATGTGGTTGAGGTGGACACTTTTGAAATGCGTGTTGAATTTTGTATTGAAATTATTGTTTTTTCCCTTTTCAGACTCTTTGTTTATGATCTTGTATTCTCCCATGAATGTTGGTGTGAAATCAAGGAACCCCAATCATCATCTAATAGCTTCATGACTTCTTCAATGCATTTTTCTTTGTCTTTCTGTTGCATGAGTTATAATTGTGTTGTTGGTGTCAATGTTTTCAAAGGATTTTCCTTATTTTTCTCAATGTTTAAACAATTTTTTGGTTCAGGGTCAGCTTCGAGTGTGTAAACTTGTTTGTTGTAGAGATAATTCATTACATGATAAAGAGTAGAAGGTACCCCATTCATTGCATGAATCCATGGTCTTCCTAAAAGAAGAGTATATGAAAGATATTTTTGTTAGGTTGAATTTTTTATTTATCCACACCAAGCTTATCCAAAAGGGATACACTACACACATTAAGGGTGAAGCCATTTTCAACAAGGGTCCTTTTTATTCCCCACACATCATAGAAAGCTATTATCATGAAAGCATCATTTTGTTTTTGTACTTCCAAAGGAGGGAGCTCAGTTTGGTGGAAAACAATGTCAACATTTATTCCTTGAATCATGGCTACTATGTCATTTGGTTGCATATTAGAAGGGATGGGAACTTGTTGTAAATCACTTTGAATCATGCTATGATAATAAGGGGGGATTGAATAATGTCCCATAATGATATCTTAGCAGGAATGTTCTTAATTTGTTCAACAAGATCATACTCCTTTCCACTTTGTGTGGGAAAACGAGGAGGACCAGGAAAGATAGGATTAGGAAATGGGAGAGATATTGAAGGTGTTTTTCTTGGCTGTGGATTATTTGTAGTGTTATATGTATGAGCGGTGGTATTATAACTCAGGTACTGTGAAACATTATTCTTAGGTGGTTAAAGGATAAGCTTGGGTTTGTTTTGATTTTGTGGTTTGTGTGAAGGTGGATAAATAATTAGAGGATTCTTAGGATGTCCCACAGGGTATGTAGGAGGTCCATTAATCAAGGGGGGTCTAATGGACACTTGTGCATTCATAACCTCAACAGTCTTGGTTTGATGTATTTATAATAAAGGGAAGTCTAGTGTCATCTTTTTACCATCATCTAAGGAATTTGAAATGTTGTCATTTTCTTCCACCATGATATCTCCCCTAGTAGGAGAGTTTTTAGGAGAACTACAACTATATGCTCATGACATTCAAAGGTTGGCTATTCTAAAATAACTTCATCAAAAGTAGGGGAATGATCAATGGTTAAATTTTCTTGCTTATCAATGATGGTATTTTCTTATTCAATAATGTTTTCCCTAGGGGAAGAGAGACACATAAGATTCTCATGACTTTCATTGATTTCATTTTCTAACATCAAAGTATCTTCTTCACAACTAGGAGAGATACTAAGAGAAGAACCAATGTGATTGTCATGTTTGTCCATACTTTAATTCCTTTGTCCCATAATTTCTTCTAAAATAGGATAGGTAGGGGAAGAATCATAAAGAGGGTCGTCATAGATCTTAAATATTTGATTATCTAGCACCAATATATCTTCCTCACAATTTCATCTTCTAAAACATTATCGCAAGAGGGGAAAGTGTCAGGAGATGAATGTAAACTAGTTGAAGTGTTATTTAGGTAGGTTTCAATGGTCTCTTGTTGTGTTATGCAATCATCATGATTACCTATTGTTGTGTCCTCTTGTTTAGTAATGTCTTGCCTAATAAGAGAGGTAGGAGGAGAGAAACAACTAGGGTTCTCAAAACTCTCATCGATTGGTTCTTCTAACACTGAAATATCTTCTTCACAAATGTGAGAGATAGTAGGAGAAGAATGAATATGATTATTATTATTACCCAAGGTTGTGTTCTCTTTCACTAGACTAACCTCACGCATAGAAGGGATACTAGTAGAGGAATCAATGACGAACAAAAAGAGAGGGGAAACAACTTCATATTTGTATGCACTTAACAAAACTTTCTTACAAAAGTCAACAAGATCTGAAAATAGAACATGAAGTATGATAACTATATATTTTTCAATGAAAACATGTAATGATTTTCCTAAAAACTTGAAATGCAACAATGATAGAGAAAACATGCAAAAGGATAATGTAATTTTTAGATTTTGAACATGATAATTGACTTATTATGCTATGCAACAATCTGAAAATGAAATGTTCTAAATGAAAATTTGAAATTAAGAAATGCATGAAATGAGACAAATTAAGCTAGATCTAATGAAATGCATGTAACAAAAACTCAACCAACTAAAACAGATAACTAATGACAGTAAACAAAAGTGTAGAAACAAATTTTTCAATGCTATAAAAGGTAGTTTTAGGGCTGATCTGGGACTAATTCATCTAGAGGGGCGTATGAGTCCTAGTCAAGGTATTTTAGGGGTTCAAATGCTGAAAAATGCACAACACAAAAATCCTAGAAAGTAGACAAAACAACCTGCACTGGAACTAAATCACCCTAAGGGGCATATGAGTCCTAGTTTAGGGTTTTTCACCATTTTCAGAATATTCTATTGAATGTTATGTTTTTCGGTTAGGATGATGTTTAAGGTAAGTGCAATTACAGTTTTAAGATGAAATTCAATGCTGCAAGATGCAATAAATGTAACCTATATGCACTTTCACTAATGCAAGATTTAGAAACCCTAGAATTCCAATTAACTAATGTAAAATCTAATGTAAAGCTAATGCAAGATAGATCTAGGATTATGATGCACTCCAAATCATAAATAAGGTGTTCTAAATGTAGGTTCACCAAAATATAAGATAGAAAATTTTCATTGCTTATGGTTTAGGACATAGAACAAGAAGTTTTCTATACTTCTCATTCAAAGAAACCCTAGAGATATCAATTCAAGGATGAAGTGAGGGGGAGAGATCTACAATAGGATTCCCTAGGGTCTAATTAGAGACTAAAAATGGGTTCACCACCAAGCTAGGGCTTGGAAAGACAAGAGATGAATGAATCATGCAAAATACCATGCAAGATCTAACTAGATGACCTAGGAAATAAAACTGTAATGCATAATATCAAATTGGAAATGAACAGAGGTGCACCTAGAAGAGTGATGAAGTCAAAAAAATCTCCAAAACCCTAAAAAAAATTTGTTTGATACCCACTGGGACTCATACACTAGTATGGGCGATTTAGTCCCAAACTAGGGTTTTTGTGCCAAAACTGGAATCTGATAGTGTATGTTCTGAATCTCCTGAAATCTAAAAAATATATTGTACTGGGATTCATATGCCACAAGTGACGTATCAGTCCCACTCTAATTTTTTAGAAGGTCAATATTTGAATCAAGTTTCCAAACTCTTCTCTTCCTTCCACACTTTGTTTCTAGGTTTGAAACCCTAATTCACAACTTGTAAGTGACTTTTAGTGAAGATGACAACCTTGTGATAACTTGATGAATTTCTTCAACCTTGCAACATAATCTTCAAAGGATCTTTAAGCCTCAAGACACCTAGATCTGCAATTACACATGTATAGAGAGAAAAACTTGTTGATTTGTTAGTAAATGGGGGTTTGCCTTAGTCAAACCCCTTTTAGGTAATCAAACCAAATGATGATATGATGAAATAAGGAAATGAAATGTGAAACAAGGAACATGAAACATGAATAATGATACCTTGAATGATGTATTATAAATCAATAATCTAATGTGAAGTGACCATGAAGGATGTTGATCAAGATATTGAAATAAGTGTAGAACAATGCTTAATCTTGGATCTTGAATGTAACATCACAACACTAGCTCAAAAAACTTGATGCTTGATAACCTTGACATGATGATGTATCTTTAATTGCTACAACAATTGATGAATAAATCTACCCTTGAATGCTTTATAAATTCTCTTGTAAACTCTCTTGATGCTCTTGTAAAGTCTTGGAATTATTAAATATTGATATCTTATGTTGATATCATGAAGGTTTAGTGAAATAATGATTTCAGACATTTTTTATATAGGAAATCCATCTAACTTATTGTTTATTAGATCCTAGAGGTCAAAATTCATGAAATTTGAATTTAAAACCCTAATTTCTGGCTCAAAACCCTAAAAAGGGGCCAAATGGGACTCATACGCCACTTGTGGAATTTAGGTCCCATCTAGATCAAACTCATACACCCAAGGTGGTGTATGGGTCCCACCAATCCTTTTTAGATGGAGAAAATGTCAAGGAGTTAGAAAATTGAGTGTATTTGATGTCTATGTTGAGATTTCGATTGAAATATGCCTCATGATGCATAATATAGGGTCTTAGGGGCCTATTAATGATGATGTAAGGGTCATAAATGCAAGAGGGCCCAAAAATTAATGTGAAAGTGGAAAACACATTACAACACTAGATCAAGGCGATATTAGGTTTGTTTAGTTTACAAGGGTCTTAAATCTAATGTGAAGGTGTAAATGAATATAATTTACAACTCTAAATTAAAGAAAAGTTAGTTTTATTTAGCTTTAAAAGGGCCCAAGACCTAATGTGAATATGTTAAACACATTACAATACTACATCAAGGTGACATTAAGTTCATTTTAAATCATTAATCATTCCAAAATCAAGTGAGGAAAAGGGATACTTGTTCCGTTGCCATAGTTCCTTGTGTTATACGTGTGACCAATGGTATTGTAACTTTGCTGGTGTGAAACTTTGTTACTATCAAGTTGCATTGTAAAATTCTAGATATCTCCTAGGGATAATGGTTTCTTTTTAGGTGGTTCTATGATAAGTATGAGTTTTTTAACACTTGAGGTTGATATGAGGGTGGGTAGATAGTGAGAAGTGGCTTAGGAGATGACTTGGGAGGTCCAATAACTAGAGGACTTGTAGGACTCAAGGGATATCTAATGTTCATAACCTAAAAAGATTATCCTTATTTTAATGATCTTTTAGTAAGGGGAGTCTAATGTCACCTCATCCCTCTCATCTATTGAAGCCACATTACTATTGTTTGAAAGAAATGTATCAATTCTATGATTTTATTGCACCATGATATCTTCCCTAGTAGGGGAGTTTTTAGGAGAGAATTGAACAAGATGTTGATCACATTCCATGGTGATTTTGTAAGATAGCTTCATCACAAGTAGGGGAGGCGTCTAGAGAAGAGAAACTATTATTTTCTTGATTATCAATGCTTGCATCCTTTTGTTCAACAAGATGTTTCCAAGTGAGAGAAGAATTAGGAGAGGGAGAAACAAGATTCTCATGAATCTCAATGAGTGTATCTTCTAACACCAAAGTATCTTCTTCACTAAAATCGGATTGTCATGATTGTCAATGATTGCATCATTTTTCACTAAAATATTCTCATGAGTTGGAGATGAATGGAGACTAGGTAAAGTGATGTTAAGAAATGTGTCAATGATCTCATACTCTTGTGCCATAATATATTTACAAGTAGGATCTTTTAATATTTTTGTGACTCTCAATGGGTGTATCATATAACACCAAAATACCTTTGTCACAAGTAGGAGAGGTATTTGGAGAAGAACAACTATGATTGTCATGGTTATCTATTCTTATATCCTCTTTGACTAAAATATTCTCACAAATAGAAGATATATTAGGGGATAGGTGAAGGATAGGAAATGTGGAATTAAGGAATGTGTCCACATTTTCACTCCCTTGCAATAAGAGACTCTCATAACTAGAAAATATATTGGAATAATGACTAACATGCGTATTAATGAGATTTTTCTTGGCATACTTGGAAAGGAAAGATACTAACATTGTGTAAAAATTAATCTATCCAACTTATGCAATGCTTCAAAATATAACACTTGTCCTATAGGTTTGATTATTTTGAATATTCAAATGCAATATAATTTTTATGAGTGTGCAATAAATGAGATAAAATAACACCTTTTCTTGCACATATACTATCTATTTTTTATAATTTCAAAGTATAGTTTGAACATCAGAAATAGGAAGCTAAAATAGAGATTTAAATGCACTTAGAATTGGTCAGAATGTCTATATAGGGACTCATTTTCCATGGATGAATGGGTCCTTGCTCAAGGTTTTACAAATTAAAAATTGAAAATTTTGGGCTTTTGTATCTATTTTTGTTTCTAGTTATGGACTAAGAATTTTGTAACAAGTTTTTCTAGATTAGGTTGTATAAATGTAAGTACAAATAAGGTAAAATGATGAACAAGATGACTATCTTTAGAATTCAATTTGAATCTAAATCTAAACCTATATAATTGAAGAATTATCTTGATGTAAGTACAATGCAATATAAATGCAAGCCTAATGCATTTTTTCTATTTTTTTTGTGAATTTAAGTGATGTAAACATGCAAGATTAAATCCTAAATGCAATGTTAAATAATGAAAATAATGCAAATCTAATGCAAAATTAGTGCAAAAATTAGGTCTAGGGCTGAAATAGACTCTAGTTTTCATAATTTTGTTGTACAATGTCAAGTTCACCAAAATAAAACATAGAAAAAAATAGGTTTCACCAATTTGAAATAGGAAAATGGGGGTGATGGATCTATCTTCCTAATTTCATTAGGAAATGAGATCCACACAAATAATTGACTTACAACCCTTAGGTGAGTCAACTCAATGGGGGAATCTGCTATTTTCCTTATGATTGAGGATGGGGATACCAACCTAAAAAACACTTTTAGGAGAAAAATTAAAAATAGTAATTCAGGGCAATCAAAACAATTGTGTTTTGATCCATGCTTTCAATTGTTCATAAGTATCTTGATCAAGTTCATGCACAAACAAAAATTCTTCAGTGGTCACATTCTCTACATAGGCGAGATCAATTAGTATCCCATTAGTAGGATTGTCATTGATTCTTCCATCTATGTAAAGAGGACCATCAGGTGCATGTTTAAGTGTCATTTTGTGAGAAAGCAATGTCAAGGGATATGTTAGTTAGGTCCTTAGGAGGCTTAATTTCAATGAAGTTGATTGTAGGGTTTATATGATACTTTTTATGTGATGATCAATGATGTAAGTGAGGGTACACAAAATTTCTATTCCTTGTTCATTTTTAAGCATCTTTCTCATGTTCTCTATGATAGGAATCACAGTACCAACAATGTATTTAGAACTCACAAAGTTTTTCAATTTACCTAATTCTTCATCCATTTTTCTTAGGTTCTCTTAAGGGACATTAGAAACCATTGATTCAACATTAGTAACATTAGTTGTTGGTAAAGAGGTCATAGGAAATGAAGTGTCAAGGGTATGGTCCATAGTGGATTGAATAGTTTCAACACTATGAGTGAAAGAGTTGGAAAACCCAAGATCCATGATGAGTGATGTATCACAGGATGAAATGAGTCTTAAACTACATTTCATGATAGTATTGGCAATAGGAAACTAGGTTGTGAAGCTCATACAAGTTTCACCAAACCTAAGGTGCACTCAAAATGGAGAATAGGCAAGGAACACTTAACAATAGGAAGTGCAATGCAAGTATGTGAAAAGAGAGCAGTTTCCAAAGTTTAAACAAGATAATTTTTTTATTATACTATGCAAAAACCTATAAATGATGTCTTTTAATTCCAATTTATGTTTGAAATGCACTTAAATTGATCAATTAAACTTATTGTAAATGATTATAGAAAATAATTTTTTTTGAAAACCAAAACAAAAAGCTAAATGCAAAAACACATAATGTAGAAAGAGGGTTTTTAGTGCCCATAAATTCAGAAACAAGCATAATCAGGGACTCATTCAACCATGGGAAAATGGGTCTTGTGTAAGGGTTTTGAAAAATTAAATTACAAATTTTTTAGTTGATGTTTATGTTTTCATATTCTGGTTGCAAATAGGTAATGACAGTTTTAGATTTTTGGCAAATCAGATCTAAATACAAGAGTGAAATTATGTTAAATGACAAGAATAAGACCTAATTTGAGATGCAATTTTGATTCATTTTTCTGATTTAAGTGATTGATCATGCAATGTTATGTAAACACTCTACAAAATGAATGATTTTTTTGAATTTTTCATATTTTAAAGAATGCAACATGAAAACCTAAAACCCTAAATGAGATGCAAACTAATGCAAGCTAACAACCCTAAATGAGATTCAAATCAATGCAATGCAATGCAAATCCTAGATCTACAGTTTGAATGGACTTAAAATTAAGAAAGTTTATAGTGCAATATTTTCAGGTTCACCAGAATGAAACATAGAAAAATAGGGTGAAGGTTTAGAAGAGTAGTATATAGAGGGGGATCACCAAATATGGACCTATTTTCCTTTATTTCATTAGGAAATGAGATCTACACAAATAATTGACTTATAGCCCTTAGGTGAGTCAACTCAATGAGGGAATATACTGATTTCCTTATGACTGAGGATGAGGGTATTAACATAAACAACACTTTTGGGAGAAAATTAAAAATAGTAAATCACCACAATTATGCAAGCTAACAATTGGATCTTGTAGATGAAGCATAAAACTATGAGAAACAAAAAAGTTCTGGCAGATTTGAGAAGGGTTAAACACTGTGTACCAGTCACTAAAAGGTAGTTTCAAGAGGAAAACTACTAATGTCAGGGATCTCAACCAACTTTCAGGAGCCTCTAATGTCAATCTATAGCTTTTTTTTGATCTAGGTTTTAGTTTCAAAAAGTTAGAAATCAGATCTATAGGTGAGATTCTGTGAATTGATGACAACTTTGATAACTTTTACAAATTTGACAAATTTTCCAATTTTTCTCTTCAAGAGATCTTCAATACTTCTTCAACCTAAGATTTTCAACACAAACACAAGTAGGAAAAATGGTTTGTTTTTGGTGAATAGGGGTTTACCTTGGTCAAACCCTATTTTGGTGATTAAACCTTGAATTGAAATAATGAAATATGATAGAAATGATGAATGAACAATGCTATGTTGCATCCCACCAAACCCTTGAATAAACCTTTGGAGATCTAAAATCTTGAGCTTTATCTTGCATTAAATGGATTCAATGGACGTGGATCTTGATGCTTGAAATAAGACTTGAATGCTTGCTTGGATCTTTGAAACCTACATCACAATGTTAGCTCCAAAAACATGCATGATTGCAAAATACTTTGACATGGTGTTTGAGATCTTGATTATTGTAATAAATCAATGATAAATTTTATCTTGAATGTATTTGATCATAATCCTACTTTAGGAATAGTTGCATGAAAACTCTAGCTTCTTAGGATTTGAATTGATGCAATAACCTTGTATTTATAGGTATGTATCCTTAATTTCCCAAAAATTAAACATTACAAGTCAACATTAAAATTTGAATTTAGGGACATTAAAATACCACCAAAAGCATATTTTAAATTTAGGTTCAAATTCCTAGTGAGGACCCATTCACCCATGCACCTATTCCTAAAACACACATTACTCAAGGTAAAGTATTATATGTTGGAACTAATTGTTGTCAGGTTTCCCCTTAAAAAAATGTAATTTATTAGGCGTGTAGATGCAAAATAGGGCATATTAAGGCATAATTAAGTCTAATTTAATTGAGGGGACCCAAAAAAAAGTGTAAAAATGTAAAGGAGTACATTTTCCTACACTATGCCTCTATATTTTTCAGTGCCCTTTTTCAATCTCCTAAGAAAATTTGCTTCTATCTCATCAAGATCATCTATATCTGATCCATCATCCTTCTCTATTTTTCTAGCTTTAAGAGCAATCTCTTTTCTTGAATCATTTTGACCAAACTCTCTCAATTAAAAAGTAGTTAAGGCACCAAAAAATTAATCTCTAGAATAATGATCTAAATCCCCAGCTTCCTCAATAGAAAAAACTTTAGAACTATAAGATTTAGTAAGAGTTCTTAATACCTTCTTTACGTCCTCATGTTCTTCTAGTTTTCTAGTAACGCCATTGATTGAATTGACAACTTCATCCAATCTATGCACGTAGATTGAAATATCTTCATCTTTTGAAATCCTTAGGGCTTCAAACTTAATCTTCAAATTTTGCATCTTTGCTTCTTTCCAACTCCTTCTTGATTTCTTTACCAGATTTGTATCCCATAACCTTCATAAGTTATGAATCAACAAGACCACTTAGAAGATCATTCCTTGATTTTCCATTGTTCTCTTATTCCTTGATCTCATCATTAGTTTTTAGACCATTAGTAGGCATGGTATATCCATCTTCAATTGGCTTCCAAAATCCAAACCCTAGGGAAACAAGGAAACCTTCCATCTCGATTTTATAAAATGCATAATTCATCCCATCAAACAAAGGAGTCTCCTTCCTATGCACCATATGGATCTACCTCAAGTGGTTAAGCTTCTTCCAAGAAACCGTGCTCTAATACCAATTATTAGATGCATAGGACAAATGAGTGGGGGTGAATAAATTGTACATTAAAAAATCAAAACCCTCATTAACATTCAAATTTTTATTAGCCCTTAAACCCTTAATCAGATTTAGTATGAAAGTAAACAAATGAAATAACAACACATCAAAACACCATGCACAATAGAACACCAGATTTACATGGAAAACCTAAGAAGGGAAAAACCATGGTGAGGATTAGCTCACAATATAAAGTAATAGCAACATTGAATACAATAGGATCACTACCCAAAAGAAAGAAGGGCTCACTATCAATGGCTTACTACAAAATTAGAAAGAAGAAAGAAAGGAGCTATTACAAAGAGAAATCCATCTTAGAGAAATAGGAAGATCCACCACAATAACTCTAAACCATCTACAACCTCCATCTCACTATCTTTAGTAACTTCAGGTACACTATAAATGTAGACCATTCTACTCACTGCTTCAGAATCATAGGCATTAAGCTCACACTCAGATCACCACACTTAATAAAATTTTCATCTTCCACACACCTTCTATAGATTCACACACATATCCAATGATTTTCCTTGCTTATATACTAGCCACAACCTTGAAAACATTCTCCAAGGTTAGCTATGCACCTCAAATATGCAATTATAAAATAGGCTGACACCAAACACTTACATGGTGTAAAGAAGTGAAGGCAGATCATGCAACAACTTAACTAAGACTCAAAACAACATCGACACACTTCTCAAGACTTTCACAAACAATAATCATCCTTCGTAATTAGTGTTAGCATGTCAAATTGTCCAAACCTACACTAACACTAACAAGTAATCATAAGCACACCTCTCTAGGTTTGGAAACATCTTGCATACCATATAGAAACACTAAAAAAAATACAAGAATATTCCACATCATCAAAATATTCACCACTACTATTGCAACCACCTAAAACTTAAGAACACCTTCATTTTGTGCAACCAGACGCACTGGGATAGATATCCAACTCACTAACCACCTTCACAAAACACCTCAACACTTGAATCCTCAAGAGAAAATAGATACAAAAATTATAAGAATGTCCCCAAATCAGGAAGACATGAAACCTCAATTCGGAGAAATGCAAAGCAATTTCATTTCTCCTAAACAACCTTCTTCACAAACAAACACATTGGTGAACACTTTCACTCATACAATCCAAAACCTACAACTCTGGATATAACACCTCTAAACACCTTTGATCAACATATCCAAACAACATAAGCATAACTTCAACCATGAAGAAACGCGGAGTAGAACACTGAACACCACTCTATCAAACTGTAATCTCCTTTATTCAAATTTTCTCAAAAGAACTTGGAAACCAAGTGATCCAAATATAGCTGCAACATTACTAACACCTCTTCAACACATCTATAGAATTTTCAACACTTCTTATTAACCACACACATCCATAATACCAACACTCTCATCAACACAAGCAAGATCTTACAATCTCCACAACTATGACAACATCAACATCCTTCCAACACAATCTCCATATAGTTTACATCAATGAGCAACACCAACAACTATTAAAATCAATGAAAACACCAACAACATACTTATAAAAAAACAAATGTCTCTCTCAAAACATTCCATTTGGATATTCCTAGATCTTTACATAACTAGATACAAATATGGCAATCTTTTATGAACAATAAAGTGTTATAACTTTAGACTGAGATCACTATATTGATAGCATAGGTCAAGGTATTTTTAGAAAGGATCATATAGTATCTCTCTATCTCTCCTCTCTCTAATTATCTGAGTCATTCCTTTCCATCCTCTCTATCCCTCCTTAGCCATCTCTTTCTCTTCATTCTTCTTTATATTCTCTTATTTCTCCCTCCCCTCTCTACATCATCACCTCTCTAACTCATCCCTCCCTATGCCTCTCACTCCTTCCATGTCTGCCTCACCCTACATTTCTTCTTACTTCTCTACCAATACTTCCCTTTATCTCTCGTTGTCTTCTATCTCTCACCTATCTCCCTCTCTCCCCCTCACCTCTATACCTCTCCCCTCTCTAGGTCTCTTGATCAATCCTTTTTTTCCTCTCCATCCCTCATTAGCCATCTCTACCTCTCACTCCTTGTATCATTACCCACCCCTCTCCCCCTCTATCTCTCTCACCCCTATCTCTCCCCATATGTCTCTCATCCCTCTCTCCCTAGGCTATAGGTCTCTCATCTCTATATCTCTCAGGGCTCTCTAGTCATTTCCCTCCCTCTCCACCTCTCTTCCTCCTCATTTCCCCTCTTTCCCTCTTTGTTAACTTCTCTCTCTTATTTTATTATCTCTCCCATCACCTCTCTACGTTTCCCCTCTCTAAGTATCTGATTAACTCCTTGCCAACCTCTTTATCCCTCATTATCCATCTCTTTCTCTTTGTTATTCTCTCTCTCCTCTTCTTTGTCCTTCCCCTCTCTATGTCATCACCTCTCTAAATCATCCTTCTTTATGCCTCTCACTCCCTCCATGTCTGCCTCTCCCTCCATCCCTTCTTACTCCACCGATACTTCCCTTTCTCTCCCTCTCTTCTATCTCTCACATCTCTCCTCCTCATCTTTCTACCTCTCCCCTCTCTAGGTGTCTTAGTCGCTCCTTCTCTACCTCTCCATCCCTCCTTAGGAATCTCTACGTCTCTCACTCCTTGTCTCATTACTATTCCTCTAGGTCTCTCCCACTCTTCAATCTCATTCTCTTCATTACTAGTAAAGCTCATTAAACCTCTCCCTCCATCCCTTGCTACTCCTCTAGGACTCTCCCACTCTTCTTTCTCCCCTTTATAGGTCACTATGTAGGGTTGAGACCTTGACAATTGCAAATTCTCTATAGAGAAATTTTGGCACTCACCAAATTGTAAAGCCTCCACACAACACATTTGACACTCGCCAAATTGCAAAGGATTTTTTTCAGCACATTTGGTGGTTGAAAAATTTGACGAGTGCAAATGGCCTTTGCAAAAAATAGTAAAAAGGAAGTTGACTCGTGATACAAGCCCACAATTGTCTACCTTTGTCTGGTTCTACACTTTGTTTGACAAGAAAACAAATTTTTATGTAGTTAAATTCTTGTAGTACCATATTATGCTTGCTCCATCACCTTTTGAGAACCAATTTTCATGTTGGACAAAGTAGAAGAAGATAATTTGAAGTTTTGTACATCAAATTTGATTATCTCAGGTAATTTATATTCATTTTTGTTGAATTAAAATGTTTATATTGAGTTTTTTATTTATTTTTGACAATACATACCATTCTTTTCATAATTTTATTAATCATAATAGTTTTATATAGAATTCAACATTGAATTAGATGGAAGTTGCATAAGAAGTTAAATCTTTTAGCAGTTTTAAGAAAAAAAATATAAAAACATGAAATGATTTAGACGAATTCTTGTAAACTTATATAGAGGATTTAAACATAACACAAACATGCTTATGTATTAAATTTTCATTTCTTATAGTAGTCCATTTCGATCATGGTTAGTGGAATTCACTCTTTTTCATTGTAGCTAGATGGATTTTGTGTAAAGAGTCTAGTAGTATACCACTAATTTCAATGGGTTTTGTTTGAAGTTTATGACATGGTGTATATTTGATTGATTTGGATTGTTTTTTACTTGGTTACAAATAACTCCCAATATATGCCTTGTGTGCTTTTCCATGTATCATGGTTGACTATTGTGCTTCATGATGGCATGTGATGGATTTGAGTCTTATGTGTTTTGTATGACATTTTTGAAGCTAATTTACACATAACCATTATGGAGTGTTTCATTTTATTGTGCATTAGAACTAGTTAGCATAACTTTTCCATAGCCTTTTTCATCCTCTATAAAAGCTACACCAAATGAGATTTTATTTAGGTGCACCTTATATAAAATATTATTTCTAATACACATCAATGATGATCCAACACAAGGTTCTATTATTTCTACCACTACCACCCCTTTGTCACCACATCCACTATCAATAGCCCTTTCCAACCCTTTTTTTGATGATGTGTTCTCATAAATTCACTATACCTTCATGCCTTGACATGTACTCTAACATCTAATTACATTAGAGTGATGTCATATGATCTTCAAATTAACTAGCTAAAAACCAAATCATTTCCATCACCCAAATAAGATTAATTTTATTTAACTTGAATACACTTATAGGATGAAGATCCTACCCAAGTTAATTCTAGTCCTAAAATTATGTGACATCATTATCCACAATTGAAATTATTATCCTCATCTTCATGTCATTAGCCAATAAGAGTCATCTACTATTTTCTTAATTTACTTTTAATTATGAACTATTAGTGCAATTTGATTAAACCCTTTAGGGAAACTTTCCAATAGTTGTACAAGTGAATAGATAGCTTAAGATAATTTATGTTTAATGTATCTCTAAGGTTATAAACCTCATGATTAGAGATCAAGTGATATTAAAGCTCCAAGTTTTTGGTTGTGTTATATTCAATGAGTGTACAAATGATTGGATACAATCTGCCTCTTGTTCCATTCAATAATACCTTGGCTATGGATGTAATCTACCCCTTGCTCCATTAGCTACATATTTACCTTTTCTTCTCACATAGATCAATTGCTTTTCATTTTTTTTTTAGCAATTGATCTAAAAACAAACAAATTGATTCACTCTATATTGGCTAGAATATAGGTGGATTTGGATATCTGAAAAGCATTAAGAACATTATATTTATCCTATAAACCCTCTTAAGAGAGAAAATACATACTGCAATAGTGGAAAAATAGACTGTGATAGTTGCAATTGCTTGTAACTACCTATATTATCTAGAAAATTGTCATATGCAAGTATTAATTGAGATGTTTGGAGTTATTAAGTATGAGGAAGAAGAAGTTGAATGGATAAATATTGAACTAGAACAAGAATATACACCTACTCAAAGCATTCTTAAGGCTAAGTGAATATTGAAATACAATCATATGATAGAGAAATTAAGTTCGAGAAGTTGGAATAATGTATATCGTAGATGTAGATGTACTTTATTCTTCATTAAGTTACTCCCAACCAATAATTTTTGTTTACTCCTATATTGGAAATAGCTCTATTATATACTACTATATGCTGCCCCATTTTCATGATGGAAATGTGATAATGCATTACTTCTTCTACTGTGACAAAACCTAATGGAGTTACCTTCTCTAATGAAACATGAAGGAATAACTTTAAAAGATGATGAAAGAGCCCTTCTTCCTTGCAAATTATGATCACCATATACATTCATTAGGCTGCCCTTCATTTATAAAGACAATCCTCTATACATCTTGACTGGATTATACCTTTATAGAACTATACCTTTATGGGTTTTAGAGTACCTCTCTTGGTCTCAAAAATACCCCATCGAAATATATAACTGTCTTTATTGTAGTCATAAGGACTGACATATCTATTTATCCATTAGCAACTTGACTATCCTTTGCATGAATTGTTCATTAAAAGGTCTGCAACTTTTTTTGTTATCATGACATGTTCATTGTAAGGACTGTCTTTATGTCATTAGAGTGACTGCATAT
The DNA here is from genome assembly GCA_007115665.2 of Sequoiadendron giganteum. Classification (NCBI taxonomy): domain Eukaryota; kingdom Viridiplantae; phylum Streptophyta; class Pinopsida; order Cupressales; family Cupressaceae; genus Sequoiadendron; species Sequoiadendron giganteum. The sequence goes on along the minus strand of CM021100.1, from coordinate 841,083,918 downwards.
TTTTCATTATACTAGTCCTTCATCATGACACCTCACCAAAATTATGTCCCATGGTACCTTTGAAAGATACTTCTCCATCTATAGGTTGTCTTTTGACAAATTGTTGTTGACTATCCTTTGAACCTTGTCATGATTGTTATTTGATATTCTATCACTAATCCTTATGAATGTCCACATAGTTGTTTCTTTGTTCAATTGTAGGATTAATGTGATACCTAAAATATGTCCATGGTGATTTGTTTATGAATTATTGTGAAAAATAAATATAGGCTATGAGATACATTAGTCAAGGTTTTATGGTTACCTTATATTGCATTAAGTATTCTACTTATTACTATTCAATATACATACAAAAAATTTATCCCATCGAAATGATTTTGTGGACAAGTCCATTTTGACTTTGATAAATGTATTTCTTGTGAAAAAGTATTATTGCTTCCCTTGGTGAAAGACTATTATTTCCACCCTTGGTGAAAGAGTATTATTGCTTCTCTATATATTTAGGTGTGTTTGAGAAGGTATAGAAGGTGTGTTTGTTTACCTTACTAACTCAATAGTTTTCCTCTTTGATAACATCATGCATTGCCATCTACGACTATCCTTACATGGATTCTTCTCTTGATAGTCCCCTCTAATGATCTTTATCCTCTTAAATGTTCTTCATGATTTCCAATGCATGTCCATTTAGGATGTCCTCTTTAAAGAAGACTATGACCATCCTATTTTAATGATAAGGACTATCCTTTTTCTCTTTATCTCTCACTATCCAACTTTACTCCTCATTGGTGATTTATAGTGACAAGCTCTTCTATGAGTTTTCCAAGGGCATACTATTCCTATGCACTATCTTCTTGTGGTTGATATTCATGCTTGTATAATGTGGTTAATACCATAAGGGTGGAAATGCTCCATAAGGTGGTTAAGAATGCATAACATGTACTTGAGATGCCAGGAGGTTTCCCAAAGAAATGGTAGCAATCAAGGAAACACCAATGAGATATGACATTATTTGAAAAGTTTCAATATTGTTTGAGGAGTTTCAATATTGTTTTAGGTGCACCAATTATGAACCATGGACATGTTTAAGATTGATGTCATGTGAAACAACAATTTTTTTGTCTTTAAGATGCTTCCCTATGAGATGGGACAATGATTTTCTAGGCTTTAAATGATTGCAAATGTTGTTAAAGACTTACAAGGCTGTAGATTAATTACATAATACAACTTTCAACATGCAATTGTGAATTCCTAGTGTGGTTGGGGCTATCCAAAAGTTGGGACAACAATAATAGAGATTTAGAAGGTTCCTTTAAAGGTAAAACAATAGTTATAAATGTGTTTGAGGCTACCAATGTTTTAGGGAAGCGAGTCACAATACTTTTGAGGGTTATAAAGATGATTTATAATATATTTATGGTGGCCTCAATGCAGGAAAGCAAACAAATGAGCCTTAGAAAGCTACAAATGATTTTTTTTGAAAATTTGTGGCTGCCATAAAGATGGGCCAACAAGTTAAGAAAACCTTAGAAGGTTGTAAATGATTTATTTAATGAACTTTCATGTTTCGGCTATGAATATCATTTAAAAATGGACTAACCAATGCTACACAGTTGGCCAATTCTTATGAATTTAGAGATGCCCACTTTAAAATGAGGCCAATATATGTACCACTAAAGGTTTTTTAATATCTCAGTCACTCCAAAGTTTCTTGAAACTAGTGAGGTATGTGCCTCTCTTATGAGAATAAAACAACCAAGGAGGAATTTTCTTGTACATAATGAGATTGAATTGTTGCAAAAATCCCACCGACTTGTAATAGCATAACTATTATAACTTAGTCAAAGTTGTAAATATTGCAATGGTTTGTGAAAAAAATGTACCAAAATCTCTTTGCCAATTAGATAGTGTGCATGAAGTTGATGTCATTTATGTATTAAAAAGGACTATGCATGATGTTTCTTCCCTTTATTATACTTATTTCTATTCAATATTTATTAAAGGACTGTGCATGAAGTTGTTTCCATTTAGTCAAAGTTATAAATATTGCAATGGTTTGTGAAAAACATGTATCACAATCTCTTTTCCAATTAGATAGTGTTTTGAATTCTTCAATATTGTTCAGTTTTTTCCAACTCAATATAGGTTCAACTTTGGAGGCCTCTATCCTCACCTCTTCATATTGAAATCTAGTTAAAAAAATCCTTGTTTCAAAAATACTATTGGGTTTAGGCCAATTCAAAATAGCTTCAAATTTGTAGGCCTATATCCTCACCTTATCATTTCTAGTCACATGGCCTAAATACACCAACAAATTCTTTGTAAACTTGCACTTTTTATCATTTAATAAAAGCTTTTTCTCCTTAAGATTTTCAAACACATTTTCAAGATGACATGTACTTCATACAATTTCTTGTAAACACCAATAAATAAACAAGGTATACAATGAAACATGAATCCCTCAAATGTCTCAATATGATCATATGGCCACAAAATATATTGTTGCCCTCTAACATTCTACCCTCTATAATGTTTCCCTCTACCATGTTCCCCTTGGCGAGAGTATTATTGATGCCCTCTATATTTAGGTGTGTTTGAGAAGGAAGACGATCATGTTCATCACTTAAAGTGAATTTCCATTTTCTATTCAACAATTATCTTGGTGTAATTTTGAATTTTTAGATAAAATTTGATTATATGAGGTAATATGTGTCATGTTTGTACAATTCAATTGTTTATCAAGAGTTTTTTTGCTTAAATTTAAATCTTTTTTCTTGTCACCTTCTCACATAGATCAATTTCAATTATTTTCATTTGATTTTGATATTTTTGTATTAGTGAGAATTACTTACTTTTGTTCTTTTTATGTTTTTGAACATGTAGCATTCAACATCATGTTGAGGAAATGAGCAAAGCCACCGGATGAACGTGAATCCAAAAATACAAGGAGAAGAGAAACAATGAGGTAACTTCATGAAGAAAATAAATTAAACCCCATAGAAGAAGAAATTCCCATACAATGTAAAAGAGATACACGAATTGACATCACAAAGGGAATGGATGCAAAATCTTCATACAACAAGACAAATGAATCTTGAAGTTTGGGGCACATCATCAATCATAAGTGAAGTTTGGGGCACACCATCTACAACATGTGTTTTTGAAAGTACATCAACAAACACATCTTTACTTGATGACACTCCACATACCACATCTCAAGTTGAAGTTGCAACATTGTTTACATGTCAATTTTAAGGTACATCATCATTTTCATCTTTGGTTGAAGGTACGCCATTGATCCTCAATGTTGTTGACATTCCTAATGTTAATGAAAATTTGCCTTTAAGAACTCATCCTATAGTTTTTCATATAAAACATAAATATTTGATTGATATTGATGCTAATATTTTGAAGCCAAAGGTTGATAAGATTCCAAAATGTACTTGTCAAAGATATGTGAAGATGATATGGAGATTATTTTTTCTGAAGCTAAATGAGGTTGGAAGATGTCAACTATTTGTTGAAATGATGAGGCAACTAAAATTTAAGCCCATCATGAAGATTCTTGGGCTAAGAACATCAAATGAATCAAATGAGAAATCTATTGTAAATAATTTAATGAGTGCATATGAGAGTGTGGGTTCTACCTCACACACGAAAGATAGTAATACCACACAACATGTGATGAAATCAACATTGGTAAGAAATAAAACCAAGAATAAGATGATCCTTTCAAAGAAAAACTTTGAAAATAAGTAGATCAGATCTAATGAGAGCCAAAAGAAGGCATGAAAGAGTAGATTATCCAAATAACAATGATTTATGGGCATTCTCGGGTAGAATACCATGAAAAGATAAAGAAATTATTCAAGCCTTAAGATCCCTAATACAATAATTTTGGAAGAATAACACAAGGATCTCTCCAAATACAAGAGATTTTGTAAGAAGGATAATTGGTAGTCGAATCTGTGAGCCACATCCAATTTTTTTTTTGAATATGACTCAAAACTCAATTTTTTGCTAAATTTGTAGAGATGTATTCCCACGTTAAAATTTGTCAAAGGTTTTTTGAAATGCTAAAGCCTTTTTATGTCAAAATAAATCACACGTGCACTACTTGTTTTTGTAGAGTACATATTGAGTTTTCTAACCATTATGATGTTTATCAATGCATATGTGTAAATATCCATACTAATAATGCTTTGTAGGAATGTAACATAAGGCCTTTGTTCCTAGATCTTCAAGGGATTTTATAGCTACCATTTTATGTGAAAGAGTGGAAGGTCAAATGTTTTACAGGAAATCATGCTTGGATGGCACATGTGTTCATTGTGTTGGCTTGTAATATTTGCCAATTTGTCAACATATGCATAGTACACATGAAATTGAAAATAAAATTATGGAATTTGGAAAATACAAGATAGTGGCCTATAGTCTAAAAGATGGGAAATAAGCAAAAAAGTCTCAATTGGTCAGTGATAAGATTCTAGTGTATTAGTTTATGGGTATTTTTCATGATCATGTGGTGTATGAGTATGCAAGGAATACACATAGAGTTCGGTGGTTGGACTTGCAGTTCAAGTTATGCAAGCACATGTTTCTACTTCATACCATCATTTTAGTTGTCTAATTTGTTGAGAACTACACACTACAACCACATAATGAGGTGTAATCATAATACTACAACTCCACATAGGTGGCTACATTTGTGCATATAGCATTCATCCATGCAAATGATAGTATGGAGGATGATAGGAAGGTATTGAGGGAGTATCAATTTTACATCAGTGATGATCACACATTCTATAGAGTTTATACAAGTTTTCTTTCAAATATCTTACACTAATTTGGCTAGTAGGGGCATATCATTCAGTCAACATATCATATGGTTAGATAAGTGTACATCACAATTCAAGAACTCCATAATGTTTTATTGGTTGAGATTAGTGGCATTCAACATCTATGGAATTTCTCTAAGGTCGTGCATGGAAAGGGGGAGCATGATGGTGTAGGAGCATATATTAAAAGAGCCTTAGCATGAGATTTTTTTTTATCACTTTCATTAGTTTCTTTGTTTAATTAAAATACAAACTAGATGAAAAATTGAAAATTTTGGGATCAAATAATTGGGGAGAATATATCTCTAAACAAACTATTGATTATTGTCTTGAAAATGGAATTCAAAATCAATATACAACTTTATATGCAACATGTAGCAAAATGGGGTCTCAAAGAGAACAAAACCTTGATGTATCTAGGTCAATGTTGTACCATAAAAAATTGGGCTCGAATGCTTAGGATTGGGTTTCAAAGTCTATTTAAAACCTAAAATCAAAGTAAACTCACAGGTGTGAAATTTTAAATTTCATGGAATGTGTACTTTGAAACATGTATGTGTTCAAAAACATAATGCATACATGTTATAAAAAGGATAAAGTACACATTTATAAATAGGCACCCATTTATTTTTTGAATATGTACACATTTTGAAATGAAACCCATTTCTATTATAGTACTTGTTCCCAAACACAAACATGTTTATAATGGGTAATTGTTTAGGAATGGATGCCCAAACCTAAATGGGTACACATTCCTAATGGATTTTTTCGCCCGTGATACTTCCACAAAAAGTGGACTTAGACTCTCACACTTACCCTCCCATAGGCTAATAGAGGAAAACAAAAGGCATGAAATTGATGCTAGGAAGAGCAATCCAACATATGTGACAACTAATAAGAAAAAGACCCATATATAAAGCTTGGGAACTTCAAATAAATGTCCCATAAACAAAGGGGTCAATATACCATGAAGTTCTACATAGTTCTAATAAGGCGATAGTTCTACATAACTACATGTTGAATCTAGGGGCTTCAAGAAATTCCATTCCCTTTGAAGTCATGGATGAAGTAGGTTTGAAAGTTTCTAAGTCCACAAGTGTTATGCATTAGATTCAAGGGAATTTAACTTTGTTCGAATTGTCTATAAAGTTGAAATTTTATTTTATTTTTGAATGTTGTTCTTAATGCTTTCAAAACATGGAACATGTGTTCATATACTCAAATTGATATAACATTAAATCAGAAACATCCTTAATTATTTAGAGTATTTTATTGAAACCCTAATGATTATCTTCTTAATTTTGTAGGTATGTCACATTATATCAATCTAAGTTGTTATTATATTTACTAGTGCCTATTCATAGTTGTTAGCAACTAATATTTTATAATTTAGTGATTAATGTGAATTTCTTTATTCTAATTTCTAAGTTCCTCAAGGTCAGGTTGCCCTCTAATGGGAGGTGATCTGGTGGCATGAATTTGATGTGATTAGACTATAGTTGGAATGAATCAACAACCAAATGATCAAGTTATATGAGAAAACCAAGGTATAAAAAATTTTGGGCAATCAAAGTCATGTATTGGAGTAGTTCCTTCTAAAAATGGGTATTAACTTACGTTCCTAAATGTTGCTCTATAACACACTTGCAATGAGTGCAATCCATTTACTCAGTACAAATTTTAGTAATAGTGTAAATATAGGTTAATATGTGGGTGCTTCTCATGGGATATAAAATGATATATTTGGACATATAGATTATGGAGTAACTTGGATAATAGGTGAAAGTACCACAAGGACCAAAGATATGAAGGATCATCTCAAAGACAGTTGGTTGAGTGAGGATTCATGTCAAAATTTGAATGATCGTGAAAGTAAAAGGGTTAAAGCTAGGTCATTTTGATTCCAAATCAAATTAAGGAAAATCAAGCCCTAAGGAGCAATATAGAACTTGAGAGGATACATGCATTAAAGAATAAAGTACAATTATACAAAAGCATATGGAATTGTGCTAAAAAGTATAATCATAAATGGAATAATGGTTTTTTCAATTACCAAAACTAGCTAACATTGTTTTAAAAAACAATTAATGAATAAAGGTTACTTGAGTGAAAGTTTGAGGATAAGAATAGCGAGGTGTTGATGTTGAAGGTCCACCAACAAACTGTTTGACATTCAAAGTGTGTTATGAGATAATCATTCAAATAAGGTTCAACTATTCATATGCAACAATTATTTCTTTAATATTGATTACATACCTATGGACTTGACAACATAAACATATAGGGGTTTGTGGGAACAATGCACATATCATCAACATTATGACTCTGAATTTTCATCATATTCATTCTACTTATTTAGTTATTCTTAGATTTCAAAATAAAATTTGATTAAAAAAATCAAATGAACTTATTGAATTTTACTTGAGTATGAATGTCGAATGTTTCATTCAGCAAGGCATCTGTCATAACCATCTATTCTATAGTTGATGTATGCTATGTAGCTGCATCTTGAGTGTAAGGAAGCTAAGGTAGGAGAATAACTTTCTACACTAATCTTGAGAGGAGAATAATACAAAAAAATTACAGATCTTTAACAGTTACATAAAATCAAACATAAATAATCACAAATATAATGCATACTACAACACAATTATTTACGTGGGGAAAACCCTTTCGAGAGAAAAACCCCACACTCTAAAAGCCACCCAATATATTTTTCAAAAATCACAAAGATTACAATATACTTACAGAGCAAGCTTCTCACAAGAGTATGACCAACTAGAGATTCAGAGGCACCACAAACACTATTAGACTCTCATAATACATCACAATACATAGCCATAATACAATGCCCTCATAAAATAGGGTTTCCTTCTAGGCCAAGTCAAGGCAACAAAAATATTGATCGTTAAATATGAAAAATAATGATGAAAAATCTAGATTTACAATAATAAAGTGTACATAAAATTTGGCTTCGAGGGGCACTACCCCCGAGCCCTTGCTAGGGCATGCTACCCCTTGGACCCCAAGTCAGGGGTATGATCCCCTTGGACCCCTCGTGGGGGGACCCCCTGCACCTTCCCATCATCATCGTATGAATAGTACCTTATGTATCAATATTAACTTATGTAATTGCAAGGTTGAGACACATTTTCACAACAAATCTCCCACTTTTCGAACAGCTTGCAAGAGAAATAGGAGGGTGTAAACATCATCTCTTAATAGCTAGGGATCGAAAGTACCATATTCTCTAAATGCCATCTAAAGTTATCTATACTAACAGGCTTAGTTAAATAATCAACAAAATTCATCAAAGTCTCTACCTTAACCAGCTTCACCCTACCATCTTCAACCATATCTCTATCAAAATGATATTGCACATCAATGTGCTTTGTCATGGCATGAAATGTTAGGTTCTTGGCTAGACATATCACACTCTAACTATCTCAATAAATTGTCAAAACACCTTGTTTAATTCCTATATCTGAACATAATCTTTTAAGCCAAATGGCTTCTTTACAAGCATGAGTAGCTATCATATACTCAAATTTAGTAGTGGAAAAAGCAACCATAGCTTGTCACTTACTCATCCAACTAATTGCACCACCAAATAGAGTAAACACATAAGCACTAGTGGATCATCTTCTATCAATATCACCTACCTAGTCTAAATCCACATAACCATGAATATCAAGGGAAATTTCATCTTTAGTCATATTACTATGATAACACAATGAATAATCATAGCTACCATGCAAATATTTGAAGAGCTTTTTAATTGCATCCCAATGAACTCTACCAGGATTAGACATATATCTGGAAAGAACTCCCACTCCTTGGGAAATGTTTGGTCTAGTACAAACCATAGCATACATCAAACTTCTATATGCACTCTTGTAAGACACTCTGATCATGTCTTCTATCTCTTATCGGGATGTTGGACAATCTGAAATAGATAACTTTGTTCTAGCTGAAATAGGAACACACAATGGTCTACAATCCTACATATCAAACCTCTATAAAATTGAATTGAAATAATTATTTTGGCCAAGCCATAGCTTTTTATTTACTCTATCTCTTTTAATTTTCATCCCAAGAATGTGTTTTGCTACATCAAGGTATTTCATTTCAAATTTAGTAACAAGTTGAGATTTCAGTTCTGAAATTGTACCTTTCCCTCTATTAATAAATAACATATTATCAATATATAATGCAATAAAAAGGAAACAATCACCATCAGTTTTATAATAAACACAATGATCTGATTTAGAACACTCAAATCCTAAACTCAACACATATGTATCAAATTTATGTTAACACACCCTAGGAATTTATTTTAAGCCATACAAATATTTCTTCAATTTACAAACCAAATTACTTTTACCTTTCACCACATAGTGCTCTGGTTGTATCATATAATATCCTCCTCCAAGTCACCATGAATGAAACTAGTTTTCACATCCATTTGCTCAACCTCTAAATCCTAAGCAGTAGCAATAGAAAACAAAAATCTAATGGATGCCATTTTTGCAATAGGAGAAAATATCTCACCATAATCAACACCCTCAACTTGAGAGTAACCTTGTACAACCAACCTTTCTTTGTACTTCTCAATACCTCTATATGAACCAATCTTTCTTGAACACCCATTTGCAACCAACACGTTTTCTTCCTTCAAGAAATGTTATAAGATCCCATGTATCATTATTTTTTAAAATTTGTCATTTCCTCATCCATAGTAATCTTTCAAGATTTTGCATCATTCATACCTAATTCCTCTTCTACCAATCTGGGTTCATCCATGTTATTATTTAAAGAAAAAATACATCTCCAATCATTAGGTGAATACCTTACAGGTGGTTCTCTATGCCTTGTAGACCTATGGACAAGGTCAGTTGGAGGTTCTTTCTCCTCTTTTGAAGATTTAGAGCTATATAAGCTCTCCTCAACTTCTTGTCTATCCATGGGCCTCAATTCAACTTTCTCATGTGTAGAAGGAAATTGAATCACATCTTCCTATTTACTTTGTTCTGGCTGCAATATAATACAAGAAGGCTTAGTTTCTCTAAAAATAACACTTATACTATGTATTACCTTCTGTGCAATAGGATCCCAAAGCTTGTATCCTTTCACACCATAATTGTATCCAATGAAGATACATTTCACAACCATGTTCTCGAACTTTGTTCACTTCTCCTTTGGAACATGTGCATATGCCTCACAACCAAACACTCTAAGATGTCTTAATGAAGGCTTGCGACCCAATCATGCTTCTATACCTGTGTCTTATCAACAAGAGCTAATATAGGAGACTTGTTAATTAGGTAATAAGTAGTGGCAACAGGTTCAACCTAAAACCCTTTTTATAGACTATCACCACTCAACATAGACTTCTCCATTAGTTTCTTATTCATTCTTTCTACAATTCCATTCTATTGTGGAGAATACATAGTTATCTTTTGTCTATGGAGACCACAATCTTTACAAAATATATCAAAATTATTAGAGCAAAATTCACCACCATTATCAGTCCTCAAACATTTTATTTTCTTTCCAATCTGTAACTCAACCATTGCTTTAAATTCTTTAAATTGACTGAAAATTTCATATTTACTCTTTAGAGAATATACCCATATCCTTCTACTATAATCATCAATAGATGAAACATAATATGTGGATTTACCAATTGAAGGGACATCTATAGGACCAAACACATCAAAATGAATAAGATCCAATACATCACAAGATTTATGAGAACTCTACCAAAACTAAACACAGTTTTATTTTCCATAAATACAATGATCACAAAAATCAAATTCAAGATTATAATTAGACAAAACTTCAATAAGGTTTTTATTTTTCAAGGTCCTTAGACCCTTTTCTCCAATATGGCCAAGTCTTTGGTGCCATAACATAGTTTTCTCTACAATTATCTTTGATTCAAAAGAAAGAGCACCCTTGGGTACCCAAAAGACATGACCATCTACTAAAGGTGAAACCCTCACCTCTTCTACAAACTTTCTTTTCAAAGAAGTAATATTGCACTCAACAGTGCATGCATCAAGCTTATACAATGTGTCATATCTGAAACCTCTAGCAATCACCATACCACCTCTAACCATCTTGCATTCTACATTAAAAAATACTACCTACACACTCAAATCTATTAAATTTTGCTCACAAATAACAAATTTCATGCTAATCTAGGGATATGAAACACACCATTAATCCTTTTTATTCTACCATCAGAAAACTTGATTCTAACTTTACCATGGCCAACAATATTTAAATAAGAATCATCACCCAAGTACACCTTTCCTCAATCAAATTCTTCATATTCAAAAAACCAATCTCTATTAAAGGTCATATGGAAAGATGTACTTGAGTTCAATTAACCATGCATCATTACTTGCGTGAGCTTCCAAAGATGCATTGAATGCATCATCATCTTCCTTCTCGGACTCAAAATCAAAATCAAAATTCTTATTTTTCTTCTTATTTTCTTCCTTGCAGTCCTTACAAATATGTCTAGGCTTACCATAGTTCCAACAAGTAAATTTGGACTTTCCTGGAGATTTGGATCTCCCCTTGGACTTGGACTTATCATGCTTCTCATTTTTCTTGCCTTTTTCAATAGGTCTTCCATGAACACTTAGGGATTATTTTGCACTGATGGATACCTTCCTCCTCATCTATTCAAAAAGAAAATAACCCACCACATCTTTAGTCTTCAATATAACAGAAGCACTCCCAATAGCCATAATAAGAGAATCCCACGAATCAGGCAAAGAAAAAACAAAGATCCGACATTTCTCCTCCTCATCCATTTTGACACCAAATGATGCTAATTGAGACACCAATATATTGAATGCTTCCAGGTGGTCTGTAATTTGTCCACCCCCTTCCATTCTCAAGGAATATAATTTCTTCCTCAAGAAAGTCTTGTTTACTAAAAGATTTAGCTTGATACATCTCACCAAGCTTCTTCCATAGTTATTGTGCAAAGGTCTCTTCATGTGCATTGATTAAAACAGAGTTTGTCAAGCAATATGACTAGACCCTTAGCTTTATAGTCCATAAAATCATATTGAGCAACATAAGTAGGATCTATAGGCCTTGAAACATTCTCATCAACAACATCCCGTAGATATCGATCTATCAACAAATCCTCCATCTTCAGCTTCCACATTTCAAAATTATTTCTAGAAAATTTATCCACCTATGTTCTCCCTAATGAACTTTCCATCTGAAAATTCTTGCAACAAGATCATAAAGTATCTTCTACACGAGCTCCAACTAAAATTTGGATTAGTTCAAAAAACACAACAACCCACAACTAAAACCAAAGGTGACTAGGCTCTGATACCACTTGTAAGGAAGCTAAGGTAGCATAACAACTTCCTACACTAATATTGAGAGGGGGATAAATATTTTTTTTTACAAATCTTTAACAGTTACAAAAGCTTAAATAAAAAAAATAGTGTGTCTCACTTTTGGGATGTGTTGAGTTTTGCCTAAAACCACTATTTTTAAAAAATTTAATGATCTTTAAGTCTTGAGAGGCTCCATATAAAGGGTTTTAATTTAAGAGGGATATATAATACCCCCTTAGATCAAACCCCCTTTGATAGAACCCCTATAGTATTAAATCATACCCACAATGGAGTCTCCTTCGCCATATCAAAATGCTGGAAAAAAAACCACTTTTTCTTTACCTTTTGAGGGATTAAATAATTCCATTTAAATATTATATTTTGTAAGATTATAGCCCTCAAAATGATATTTCCAACAAGTATAGTTTTGATATATTTTCACTTTATCATGTATTTAATTTTCAATTTTTACTAAACATAGGTTTTTCTCTGAAAATCAAGCTCTTTGTTGTGCAGAGGTGGAAAAGTAATAAACCATTATTAAAAAATTCAAAAAATACCCTTTCCTTAGGTATTGATGTCCTTGTTTCACCAAAAAAAATGGACTTTGATATATACACAACAAGTTAGTTTGTATGACACACACGTATGTCCAAATTATAGTTACAGTGACTTCAAAAATTAATTCAAAAAAAAAAATGCAACAAAAAATTATGAAAAACATCCTTTCCCTAGATATTGATGTTGAGAATCTATATTTCAAAAAATAGAATTTAATCCTTTATATAGAAAAAAAGTTATGTTGTACGACACAAACATTACTTTCTGAAAATGTTTTTTTCTGTTTAAAACTAGTTATTAAAGGAAATGTTGAAAGATTCATGATTTACTTCAAATATATATATATATATATATATATATATATATATATATATATTATATATTTAGAATCTACACACAAATTTCCACAAATCACTAGTTCACGTCATCTTTAAATTCTTAATGGTTTAGCTACTATAGGTCTTAGAAGATGAAGATTCAGTTAAAAATATTGATGCAAATGTCCATCTTGGGCAAAAAGTGAGACACAATATTGTGATTTCTAAAAAAGCTCCTACTCAAATCTGGATTAGTTCAAAAAACCCAACCCACAACTGAAACCAAAGGTGACCAGGCTCCTATAGCACTTATAAGGAAGCTAAGGTAGTGAAACAACTTCCTACACTAATCTTGAGAGGGGCATAATGCAAAAAAAGTACAGATCTTTAATAGTTACATAAACTTAAACAAAAATAAACACAATTATCATGCATACCACAATGTGCAGTGATTTATGTTGGGAAAACCCTTTCAGGAGAAAAACCCCACACTCCAAAGATGCCCAATATATTATTCATAAATTGAAAATATTACAATATACTTGCAAAGCTGCAAGCTTCTCATAGGAGTGTCGCCAACTAGAGATCCAGAGGGAACACAACCGCTATCAGACTCTCAGAATACATCACAATATACAACCATAATACAACTCCCTCATAAAATAGGGTTTCCTTCTAGGGAATTTCAAGCCAACAAAAATATTGACTGTCAAATATGAGGCATAATGATGAATAGTCAAAATTTACAATAATAAAGTGTACATAAAATTTTGCTTCCAAGGGCACTACCCTCAAGCACCTTCCAGGGAGCGCTACCCCCTGGAACCCCAGTTAGGGGGATGGTCCCCCTGTACCCCTCACATGGGGGGGTGACCACCCACACCCCCCCATCGTTGTTGTATGAATAGTACCTTATGTATCAATAGTAATTTATGTAATTGCAAGGTTGAGACAAATTTTCTCAACACTGAGCACTCTCACCATCATATGTGCAAACAATGCCACAAGAGTGACAAAAGTGGACTAGAACTCTAGGCCTAGAAGACTCAACCACATCAAGCTTTTCTAGAGGCCTCACACACTGTGCAAGGATTTGAGTGAGTGAGCTAATTAAATCCAACATGTCCACCTTGATACTATCCTTCACAATAGAAGGAACAACCACATACTCCACTATGGGTCGGGCCAAGGGTCTTAGGGCCAAATGTGGATTATGTCATGTACTCACTCTATCATGTATGGAGCCCTCACCTCTACCTTGAAATTCTAGATAGTCAAAATAATTTGACATCTTATTGAGGACAAACTCACAATAGAGTTTCTTCAAAAAATACAGTGGGACCTCATAGTTATTGCACAAAGGTTGGTCAAAAACCATCCGCCACTACTCCCAAAATTTATTTTTAATTAATTCATGGTGACACCAATGGATGGGGAACCTCTTACTTGCAAGTGACAAAGTTTCATTGGTTCTTGGGTCCGTGAAAAGGGCACACAAGTTGGCTTTTCTAATTTTCTCTTTCTTCACTTGCATATAGGAAAGTCCACTTGCATAAAATCGTTTGAATTCCTCCCTCTTATTCAACCAAAAACTAATTTGTGCACTAATTTCTCCTACATGAGATACAATCTACTTTAGGGATTTGACAATGCCTCTCCTATGAAGGTGTTTGTAGCATATTCATTTAATCTTGCAATCAATTCTTCAAGCTCTCTTTTGTTGTTTTATAGTTGATTTAAAATATTTTCTTGAGTTCCTATAGGATGTCTACAAATCAAAGGAGGGGTTTTATGTTCTTCTTGTTCGGGAGGGTCTTCATGAGGAGGTGATTTTGAATTACCAATATTTGGAGGCGGAGATTGATTTCCTAGAAATTAATACAAAGTTTAATTAAAAAACCTATTTTGATCTACAATTTAATTCAAATTTGAAACTAAAACAATAGAAATAAATACCTTTTCAGCTCTACAACGTCTTGGCGACATCCTTGCGAAGAATCATATGTTGAGAGTGCAAAAAATAGTCTTCTTTTGGTGAGCATGGGTTGCAAAGGTAGAAAACAATAGATAAAAGTCACGACCAAGGAAAAAATGAAGTTTTAACATTGGTTTTGTATCTTACTTTTCTATTTGGCACATGCAAAATGCCTATTTCATGTTTTTCTCTAATTCGACACCTTTTTGTGTCACAACTTGGTGCACTTACCCTTATATATAAAACAATTTTTTATATTCATTGAGAAGTATCTAGTTAGTAGATAGATCATAGAAGTGAGATTAACTCAATTAAGTAGTCACTAGCATAAGATTAGAGTCTTGATTTATTTGCCTGTGAGATTATTATAGGTCTGTGGTGGCCTATCAGCTAATTTTTAATCTAGATGTTGTAGGCTAGTAAGTATTTTGTAATAATTTTATTTCTTGAATCAATGAGAATCCCTTTTCTATCATGATAGTTTTGTTGTGTTAACTCTTAGCTACATAATTGGATAGTTCTATCTCTAGACCCTCCATATTTGATTGCATCAACTGGTATCAAAAAATTTTTTGATTCCTTTGGGAGTGAAAAAATTCCAAAAGGTCCTAGGGTGAATAAATCATCAAATTGATGTAGCTTGTAAGTTTTTGTCAATAGAGCACCAACTATGAGGTAATTGAAACCTTATAGTTAGATCATTGATTTGAGATAGTTGCGCGAAATCTAAAGGAAATATGCCACCAAGGAGAATGCTTAGTGTGGCCATTTTTTTTGGAAGGATGTAATAAATATTAGATATTATGAGAATGATGAATATATAATTGCATGTTGTAGAAGAAGGGTAAACCCACAAAAGTGGTTTACAATTCAAGTGAGGAAGGAAAAGTTGCAAAAAATGACCCCATGCAAAAAAAATGGTTTTTGGGGGTTCGAACGAATTTTTGGTTCGAGCAAACCCAAAAGGGATTCACTTGAACCCCCCTTTGAGCGAACCCATTTAGTGTTGGGTCCCACCATAGGATGCATTTCCTAGAATGAAACACAAAATAAAACTTTTGCTTTTCCCACCTTCTCACCCTCTAGCACCAAAAAACTCTAGAATTTTTCCCTTCGAAGCTCAAGTTGAGGATGAAAATGGAGGAGACTTCACAGAACCAACTAGATGATGGTATTCCGTGGATATAATTTTAATATGTTTTGGTTTTATTACGCATTTTTTTTAGTTTTATTAAACATAGGTTTTTTACCGAAAATCAAGCTCTCTATTCTGCACATGTGGAAAAATAGAAGATTATAATTTTTTTTTGAAAAATATGAGTGCACCAGATTTTGAAGTCCTTGATAGAACAAAAAAAAAAAGAATTTCGATACATACAAAAAAAGTCGTCTTATACGGTCCACCTATGTCTGAATTGTAATTGGTTTGACTTTGAAACTTGATTAAGTAAAAAATATTAAATAAAACACTATCAAACCAATTGGAAGCAATAAATATCATAGTTACAAATCTAAATTTGAAAAAAATAGAATTTTATCCTTCATGGGAAAAAAGTTATGTGTTATATGGTGAGCGTCACTCCTTAAAAATGGTGTTTACTAAAAAAACTAGTTTCCGAAGGAGATGGAAAAAGAAGTGCAATTTGATTCCAAAAAAAATAAAAATAATAAATTTAGAATCTATAGACAAAATGTCACAAATCACTAGTTTGCATCATCTTCAAATTCCTCACGGTTTAGCTGCTATAGGTGTCTAAAAGTGAAGATTTAGTTAGAAAAAATCAATTCAATGTCCAGTTTGGCCAAAAATTGTAAACCAGTATTGTGGGATCACCCAGAAGATAGGAAAATAGGCATAAACCCTATACATGAAGATGAGAGAAATGGTTATGAATTGGGAGTTCAAGCCCAATATTTGAACATGAAGAAACCCTAGAAGAAGAGTTAGAATATATAAATATGTTTAAATTCATCTCCAAAATTAGAATGAGACCTAGAATTAAAATATCTAATTATTCTAGTAATTTGAATTCTGAAGAATTGATTGGCTAGATAAATTACATGGAATAATATTTTGATTATGATGAAATCAAAGATCCTAAAAGGGTGAAATTTTCTAAAACTAACTTGAAAGTTCATGCTACTATTTGGTGGAGTTAAGTTCAATTAGATAGAAATAGAAGAGGAAAAGAAAATAATCACAAAATGTGATGGGATGGTGACAAAGTTGAAGAATCAATTCATGCATGCTAATAATGAGCTATAAATATTGAAGAGATTGCAAGACATAAGAAAAAAAGAGAATATAGTGAAAGAGTGCACTAAGGAGCTCCATAAGATGATCATTAGAATTGGTCAAAGTAAATATAGCAAGGAGAGAGTGGCATTGTACATAAATTGCCTCAAGATGAGCATCTAATAAGAATTGAGTTTGGTAAGAATGAAAGTAGTAAAGAGAATATAAAAAATATATTTGAATAGAGGAAAAAAGGTAGAGGAGGAATATTCTAGAGAGATAAACCACAACACACTGAAAGGAGACCATATGAGGAGAAAAGCAAGGAGGGGATTCTATATTGTGGGGATGATAGGAGTGAAAATTTCCAAGGGATGAGTGATCAAAATTTGTTGAACACCCAAAATATTGAGAGGGGGGGTGAATCAGTATTCTAGTAAACTTTGAACACAACTTATCCAATCATAAAAAACATAAATTAACAAAAATAAAGAATGAAAGCATGAATCATTCACAAAGACACATAAAACATGAACACCGAGATTTTTACATGGAAACCCCAAAAAGGGAAGAACCATGGTGAGGATTACCTCACAAAATATTATATTTGGATATAGTATATTACAGGGGCTTATTGATAGGACACACTACCCTATATGGCTTACAGGAAAAATTAGATACAAAACATAGATGGCTACTTAGCCAAAATGTGAATTGATAAAAGTACACCTTCCTTGTGCTAAATTTAAATTCCCTTGAAGCTCTGAATACAAAGTATTGCGCTGCTTAGAAATTACTCAACAATTTGCACTTATTTTGATCTCACACCTCTAAATTCACATGTTCGCGTCATATGAGACCTTTCACACCTGATTTTCCACTTATGCCTCCTCATCCTTCTCACAAATCAAAAATATCTCACATATAAATACTCAATTACATTTAAATAGATCAATTAGGTCGACCTAATTATATGTGACCAAAAATAATTCAAAAATATATTTCTTGGCTTTACACATGATTCAAAAACTTCTTCGCACTCAAACCAAATGTGCAATACACAATTTAGGTCAGAATAGACCTAAAATAGATCCTAAAAGAATAAAAAATATATATAATCTTCACAACACATATCATGTATTAGGTCGGCTAGGAATTGGACCTAATCACAAAAAAAATCAATCATACATGCACTTCTCCATACAAGCGACTTCCAAATTTGATCTTTCTTCAAATTCATATTTCGTCAACATCAGTGAGTCTATCCTTAGAACCGTAGCACAAAATAATTCTTCTCAAGGAAATGTGAAATCTCCCACACTGATATACTAAGCAGAGAAATAACTAAGATCCATAGAGCTAAACTCTGTCATGCATAACTTCCAACATTTTTCACATAATGACACAAAAACTTGGTTTTACTTGAATTTGATACACTTCAAACAATGGTTAAAAATGCAAAGCAAGATCACTTAGTGTAGTGGAGTGTAGACCCGAAAATTGACGCACTAAACCACAAAACAGTTAGTAGAAGTACTTTGCTAATTTCTTGCACATACAATCATATTTATTGAACCAACTTATTTTGTACACATGTATTTTGTAGCACTTCCAAATCATGCTAGACTAATCATATCAATGTTGACATCAATAACAACACTGGATCAAGCAGTAGTATACAATTCATGCTCATGTTGCCAACCTGCATCATCAATGATAGACTTTCCAAAACTTCCAACAGTTTCCTTCTCCTTCTTCCAACAATTTTCCCCTTTGTCATTGATGGCAACATGCATACTATGAATAGGAGATCTCACCTCTTCATTACCATCACACCCCTTTCCACTTCTCTCCCCCCCTTTGAAATCAATGGAAAAGGGTGTGCCAAAACTTCATAAGCCCCCCCTTAGGAGGTCAACCAGAAATTTGTTTGCCTTATATATATATATCAAAATCTAAAAAAACTTGTTAAATCATGATAAATAATTAACCTAAGGATGCAGAACCTTGAAGCTTCTAAAAAGTGTCTTGTCATTCAAACTTTCCTTCTTCCCATTGTTTCTTTGCTACAGTAAGAGTCTTGTATAGAAGTTCAAGCTCCAGTAGAGTTTCTTCTCCTTCTTCCGAAGTACTGGGATCAAGGTTTACCTTTGAGAGTTTATCAGTACTTCCAAAAGCATTTGAGACCAGTATATTCTTTTCCTTAACTAAGTCCCTTAACTTTATAATTTTTTGCTTGATCATTTCATCTCTTCGACTCTGTAGGGTGAAGAATTTGTCATAAATCTCCATTATAGAGATCCAAGTTTGATCATCCTTGTCTTTCACTAGGTCATAAGAATATAAAACCATGTTTATTTGAGACTCAATTGTACTCATATCATCCCTCAAACTTTGAGTGATGTTTGGCCATTTCATGTAGTATGACAGTATGTTATTTTCTTCTTCTGCATAGTCTTACACTTCTCTCAAGCATTTTGTGACCTTTTGATGTTCTTTTGTATATTTCTTTGAGATATTCACCAGATTCTTTCTTTCAACCCATGTCTCAATTTTAGCTTCAATTTGACTTTTCAATTTGGAGACATATTCTTTAAAGGATTTGACCAAGAAATTGAGATTTTCTATTGTAGATAATGAAACATCAACACTTGTACTAGAGATTACCTCTTGTAGGGATTTTATTGTCTCATCCAAACCTTGTACTTCAACAAACTTGACACTGATCTCATGCTCATGTTGAGCATCATGAACTCTTCAAATTTCAAGAATTTCTTGTTTTATTCTTCCAATAACTAGAGGACTGTTTGTGACTTTTCTCTTTTTAATAGCTCTCTTAGAGCTACCAAAGGCCTCTACACTTATCTTTGTTCTGCTAAAATCTTCAAGACTACTTAGAAGGGCTCCTACATAGCTAGCTATTTTAGCCTTTGACACTTCATAATCTAGTTCTGAGATCCAAACTAACCTAGGTTTGATGGCTTCAATAAAGAAAAAATCCATAGAGAGAATAAAGTTAATGTCTCTTAAATATCTCTTTACCACTTCTCTGGGAATCCTCATTCTCTTATTCATCCCGCTCTGAAATACTCCAAAGAAAGCAGTGAGGGCATCTTCTTGAGCATCCAAACTTCCAATATTTTTCATGTACATTTCTATTTGATGTGTGATTGGCTCCACATTTGTCCAATTTACTTGACCAACCACCAGTACTTCTTTCAAGAAGTGGAGAAATAGGAAAATTGCGAGGGTTCCATAATAGAATGTACACTTCTTCCTTTTCTTAATGTCTCTTAGGTTCTCCATTATTTTTTGTTAGAGCAACTCACAAAGGTCATAGTCAACATTATTCTCAAACATATCAAGAGCCATATGAACTGCAACAGGAGGGACAATGCCCACATTATTTGATCGGTAAATTTTCTAACCAATAAGTATAGCTGCAAATCTAACCATCGAGTTTGTAATAGGGTTCATTGTAATTTTCCATTGTTCAAGAGTGGCACCGATTTTCTCCACTATATCCTTTGTATCAACCAAATTTTGATCAAGAACTGGTTCGGTGGACCATAAATCGATTACATCCTTAATTGCTTCCTTTGTTATTGAGTGATGGTCATCAACCCATATGGATTGGTCATGAATTCTACTCAATACTATTCTTATATAATTCTCCTAATTTTCAAATTTTGGAAACTTCCTCTAGATATCCAATCTTTTGTCACTTAGGGTTTTGTACTCAAGTTTTAGGGTATCATCATCATTTTCTCCCAACTCGTTTGTCCATAAAATAGATAACCTTCCAAGTGATACTTCTTCAAATTTTCCATGAATATATGCTTTAATATCTTCAGTAGCTAAAACCCCAAATAGGAGTGTGAGAGAATGCACCCAAGGGATCATCCAACAGTACTCTAGCATAATGCCTCTTAAGTATAGGACATGATTGTTGTGAAATGTCTACTACTTTTGTTAATTCCATTATATTTAATTTTCTTTAAGAGAATTTTTCGAAAGACAAAAATATGCAAGATTTGTGAAAATACCTCTTGAATAGCTCGACGAACCAGGGTCTTGATGTTCAGCTTTTGGATGATGCTTCAAACTTTTCTACACCTCTTTCTTCTTCGTTTCTTCTTCTAATGCCTTGGAATAAGTGAATTTTCCTTCGCCCATATGAATTTAACTCTTTGATTTGACCTCTTGCAATAAATGCTTCAGGCCAAAAGGTTTATGTTCCTAAAATTGTGTGCATAGACATATTTCCAAGCTCCACAAATTGTTGCATTGCAATATTTTCTTTCGCAACTTTCTTCTATAGATTCAGAAATTCCTCTTGTATGATATATCTTTGTGTCATATCATGACACCTCATATTTCTAGGGGGAATTGAAATTTTCTATTATTGCTCCTCCTATGCCCATGCCTTGTTTTAATTTTCAACTAAACTATCTGCACCAGTGGGAGGCACATATGCATTTGAAGTTCCTGATTCATCTATGTTCTCAAATTCCTCTTTCTTTCTCCATATCTTTTCCATTTCCTTCTTAACCTCAATAGGATCAACTTTCCTCACAGGTTCATTCCTCTTTACCATATTAGACTATCTTCTATTTTTGCTTTTGCAAATTCTTGAAATGTGTCCAGGCTTGTTGCAAAAGTAGCATACAACAATTTTCTAACCAAACTAACTTCTATTCATTCTTGATCTTCACTATTTAGCCTTATTTCCAAATACATTGCATGTATAACAGTATCCATTGAAAGATTGAAACATTTTCCTAGTATTATATCTATTCATCATCAGAATTTTGCATTTAGTAGTTCTATGTCCAAATTTCTTGCATGCAAAACATTGTCTGGAGAAGGGTCTAACATTCCGATTCATTCTACTCCTACATTCTATTGCCTTATGTCCAAATTTATTGCATGAAAAATAAATACCATTGAAATATGGGTACCTTTGAGCATTTAGTTGTCTAATAGGTCTTCCAACATTGCTTCTTTGATTTTTGAATTGTCTCCTAGTATTGCCTTGAATCTTCTTTTGGTTTTCAACCTTGTTAGGTTTCTGATTTTCCTTTGAAATTTTTCCTTCTTCAAGTCCCAAACCACCTTTGTCTTTAGAGGGTTTCTGAATTGCAATCAATTCATCAAGAATTTTAGTACTTATTTTGAATTTCTCCTTTGTATTCTTTCCTTTTCTAGATCAAAATGAGATTTACCACTTCTTGTTCAAATCTTGAGCATTCTTCAGTCTTGCTTTGCATCGATGCAGTCAAATATTCGTCAATCCTTTTTTCTTCCATTTGCACTTTCAATCTAGTAATTTCTTCATTTTCTTGAGCTTCAACTGTACATTGACTTCCCTTTGTCTTTCTCTGAACTTCTTGATTTGTTCTCTCAGGTTTTTGATGCATTCATTTGCTTCTCCTAGGCTTTCTTTCAAACTTTTGTTCCCAGTTTCAACTCTGTCAAGATCTTCAAGAGCAGCCTTAAGTTCTTCTTTGTTAAATATACAGTCATCTTCTTCATAGTCAATTACAAAAATTTATTTTGAAGGAATAGGACACTTTTTGTTAGCCATGTGTTCAAACTTCCAAGTTCTTCCTCAAGCTATTAGGCTTTTCTAAAGGAACCAAGCTCTGATACCAATTGTTGAACACTTCAAATACTGAGAGGGGGGGTGAATCAGTATTCTAGTAAACTTTTGAACACAAATTATCCAATCACCAAAAAAATATTAACAAGAATAAAGAATGAAAGCATGAATCATTCAAAAAGTCACATAACACATGAACACCAAGATTTTTACGTAGAAAACCCAAAAAGGGAAAAACCATGGTAAGGATTAGCTCATAATACATTATATCTGAATATAGTATATCATAGGGGTTCACTTCCAAGATGCACTATCTTTATATGGCACATAGCCAGAATTAGATACAAAACAAAGATGACTACTTAGCCAAAATATGAACTGATAAAAGTACACCTTCCTTATGTTGAATTTTAGTTCCCTTGAAGCTCTAAATATAAAGTATTGCTAGATGCTTAGCATTTAATCAACACTTTTTCCCTTATTCTAATCTCACACCTCTAAATTTGCATGTTTGCATCATATGAGACCTTTCGCACCTTATTTTCCACTTATGCCTCCTCATCCTTCTCACAACTCAAAAACGTCTCACATATAAATACCCAATTACATCCACATACATCAATTATTTTGGCCTAATTAGATGCAACCAAAAACAATTCAAAAATAGTTTTTTTGGCTTTACACATGATTCAAAAACTTCTTCATGCTTAGACCAAATGTGCAATACATAATTTACGTCGACATAGACCTAAAATAGATCCTAAAAACATCTACAATATATATTTAATCTTCACAACACATATCATGTATTAGGTCAGCCAGGAATTGGACCTAATCACAAAAAAGTTTCAATCATACATACACTTCTCTATACAAGCGACTTCTAGATCTGATCTTTCTTCAAATTCACATTGCACTAACATCAGTGAGTCTATCCTTAGAACCACAACACAAAATAATTCTTCTCAAGGAAATGTGAAATCTACCACACTGATATACTAATTAGTGAAATAACTATGAGACATAGAGCTAAACTTTGTCATGCATAACTTCTAGCATATTTCATAGAACATCACAAAATATTGATTTTACCTAAATTTGATAGACTTCAAACCATGGTTAAAAATGCAGAGTGAGATTGTAATGCCCAAAAATTTCCAACACAAAATCAGCTAAGGACATAACACATCTCCCAAAATTTTAATTCACAACATAAGACCAACTCATAAAAGTATGCTTTTTAGGCAAGTACGGGAGAACCTAAGGGGCTAGACCTAATAGCTCAAGGGCTTATCTCTTATGGCCTTGCCTATGTGATGCGCAAAGGAATCATAGTTCGACAATTGACTTCAATCACTAATACAGTTGGTTGGCTAACAAAGGGTATATCTACTAGGTTTGTAAGTTGCCTTTAATCACAAACCACTAACTCAACTCCACACAAAAAAAAATAACACAACAATGATAATGATAAAAATTTAAAAGAGGAACTCCTTATCACTAGGACCCTGATAATTGTTAGACTATCATTAACGAAAGATTTTCAAAATGACTTACCACAAAATTCTATATTATATACATACCCTAAGCACTAATTTATTATAGAAAATATCAAGGGAATTTCATGTACACACCAATCATACCACACATATCAATCAAATCCCTTTAACATTTGTTACTAAGGGATAGTAACTTGATTATTGTAAACACTAATGGATACTGAGTTATTCAACCCATAACTAATGCAATTTTATTTTAAATCAAGAGTTATAGGATTTATTGCTAATTAAATAAATGTAATCTTGTAACATAATGAAAACCAAAAGACTTATTTAGAAAATTATAACTATGGGAAATCAAATAATGGTTTCAATAGATCAAACAATAAATCAAAAGGTGAATCATGATTATGGAGAACAAGGAAAGATACATCAATGATGAAGTAATGAAAATCCAAAGTATCTAGGTGACTAACTATATTTGCCAAAACTAAAAATAAACAATGAATTGATGCTAATGTTGAATTGGTAAAACTTGGAAATTTGACAAATAAATAAAAATATGTTTAGATCTAGCTTAAATCATCTAAAAATGTCTCAGTAGACATACATGCATAACCCATGCAAGTCATTCTTACAATATAAAATACTCAAAAGAATATAATATGTATTCAATGTAAAGTGAGGAAATATTATCCTGACATGATATAAAAACATGCAAATCTAGTTAAAACAATGAAACAATAAGATATTGAAGTTCAATGAATCCTATTAATGTCAATATATAGGGATTGGTAGTCTAGACCAAAAAGTATAATATATGATTACATTCTCAATTTCAGTTTATTTATCACATGTTTAATATCATTTCCTAAGACATAGAATTTATATATTTCAAATTTATCACACACACTTAGAAGTTATCACACTTGAGTTCATTCTAAATTTAGAGTTATTGTGTTTTTACTTTAAAGTGAGTTACAATTTCAAAACCTTATTTAAGAAATATTTGATGGATTGTAGGTAATCACTAGTCGGTACAACTCACTATTTGATTTTTGTAGAAGTAGATCTTTCAAACATTATACTATGATACTATTCTACTGTTATTTGCTTCACAAAACCTATTTATAGCCATGACTAGCAACTGCAATTTACATTTGCTGATTCATTTAAATTGAAACAGATACTAAATTAATGGCTAAGATTTGTATATTTTGATAACGGTGTTTGCGGATTCCTTTCGCCGAAAGTTTGTGGTAAGGAGTGTGATTTGTTCTACCACCATACCTTGCAAGCTGTGTTAGAGTAATAATTTTATTACGCTTAATTAATTACATCATACTGGTTAATTAATTAAGTCACTTATTCCTCTAGTTGCTTAAGCTAAACTTAGGCACATTAATAATTGATTAATTATTAAGTGTGCACACTAGGGTTTCATTTAGGGTTTCCCTTTTAGGGTTTCTTGATCTCCTTCATAAGGATTGATCTCTTTGTAATAACTGAGATTCTGATAATGCATTTAACGCTTTGAGGTTTGCAGATCTTTTTTGTTCTGAATGTCTTTTGCATGTAACAGGTTATTGCATGCAGGCGATCTTGGATTCTAACATGGTATCAGAGCTCCAGACCTGCCGCTGCCTGTTCGTGATCTGAAGATATGGCTTCTCAGTGAGTTTCAAGTGCAAGGGTTTCCACATGCATCGTTTTTTGCAAGATCTGGGGGTAGCCAAATTTTCGGGACACTATGGGCTCAAACGGACGTCGCCATCGTGTTCGCAGTGCCCCAAAACCCTAGAAACGCCTGTCAAATCGTCCATTTTCGAGCAGTTGGTTTCTAAGGCAAAATTTTTTTGCTAGGGAAGCCGTACGGCCTCCCCAGCACGCTTCACGAGGCACGAGAATCGAAAAAAAAATTAAAAAAAGGCCGATCTCGGGTTCTGTGCCGGCGCCTCCAGTTTAAACGGCTCCCGCCACTGGGCGGCCACCTGCCCGCCACCACCGCCGGTGGCTCCCCCATTCGGCTGCCGACCCTGCTCAGCCCCTGAGGGCTCCCTGTCCACAGCGCCCGGTCGCATGGAGAACCAGGGGCTCCGCCCAGCCCCCATTTCTGCGCCCACGGTCACATGGGCGACCAGGAGCCAAATTTTTTTTGCAGGGGGGCCGGATTTTTGCGATGACGGCCTCCAGGCCGTCAAATTTATGCCCGTGAACCGCTGACGTCAGCGTCTGTATGGCCCCTCCTTGCCCCTCCTAACCCTAGTTTGCCCTAAAAGAGCAGTTTTTTTGTTTTTGGCATAACTTGGGCATACGGTATCGAAATCGAGCAAACGAGATATCGCCGAAAAGCTGGTTCCGAGAACTTTCATTTGGTGCAGTTTATTTTTCAGTATTTTCCTGATTTACTGCATTTATTGCTGGTTGAAGTTAGATGTACTTTTTATGCTTCCGAGCTCATAACTTTTTGCCACGATCTCTGATTTTCGCTATCTTTGCGGCGTTGGAAAGGTATTGAGGAGCTCTATGTTGCTGTCCATGCACTTTTTTCTGTATCTGTCACAAGTTTTTCGTTATTCCAGATTTGACCCAATGGGTGTTTTGGAGATTACTTGGATATTTTGACAGTTGGGAGAGTGCTTCTTGCATCATTGCACTTCATTTTCAGTGATACATCATTTAATAATCGACTGCTGCTTCATAGATTCCAGAGTTGTTCCCGTTTGGAGTTTTCGAGTGTTCCGTGGCATCGGGTCTGCTGTTGCATCATTATGATTCCGATATGGTTTCTTGTAGACAGAAGTATCTTTCCTTGCTTGCCAGATTGCGGTTCCAGTGTTACTCTACAGTGTTCTTCCAGTGCTTCTTTGCAGCATGTCATATCATTGTAGGGGGGTTTTGTCCCACTGGGTTTTCCTCCTCTACCTCTTTCTTGCATTTGTAAATGGGTACCTGATCAGGCCTAGTTGTCGGGACCCATCTTTGCTTGCATGCATCTTATTCTAATGTTTTAGCTTCTTCCTAAGTTCATCTTAAGGGGGGCTATTAGAGTAATAAGTTATATGCTTAATTAATTATATCATACTGGTTAATTAATTAAGTCACTTATTCCTCTAGTTGCTTAAGCTAAACTTAGGCACATTAATAATTGATTAATTATTAAGTGTGCACACTAGGGTTTCATTTAGGGTTTCCCTTTTAGGGTTTCTTGATCTCCTTCATAAGGATTGATCTCTTTGTAATAACTGAGATTCTGATAATGCATTTAACGCTTTGAGGTTTGCAGATCTTTTTTGTTCTGAATGTCTTTTGCATGTAACAGGTTATTGCATGCAGGCGATCTTGGATTCTAACAAGCTGTATTTCAAACTTCTTAACGGCCCGAAACTAATAACAATTATTATTATTACGCTGAAAGCGTTATACAATGAAATCAACAAAGGAATATTCGTAAACTTTTTGAAGCTTCATTGAAAATGACAGGCAAGTGGAAGTATGTGCTGCTCAAGCACATAATTTTTTATTTTTTTTCTATTTTTCAAAAAAGATTTAAATCAAAGGCTTCTCAATAAATAGTTTTTAATTTAAATACTTTTCGATTAAAATTACAAACTAAGATATATTGTTTAAATAGTTTTTTATATATATTATTAATTAATATATATATAAATAGTAAAAATAATTTTTTATATATATTATTAGTTTTTCATATATTTTATTAATTAATATTATAATAAACAATGTTAAGTATTGATAACTTTCAACGTTCTTTATATATATTATTAATTAATATATGTATACTAGTTACGTTGAAAGGGTTATACAGTGAAAGCAATAAGGAATATTTTGTAAAGTTTTTGAAACTTCATTGAAAATGACAGCCAGATGAAAGTCATGTGCTACCTTTTTTCCACCTTGAGTGATTAGTAATCATAATTTAATCTTCACCAAGTTTTCATGCTACCGGATTTCTCTCATAACTGATTCTTGAATGCGCCCTAAATCTCCCCTATAAAGGCAAAGCTTATAACACAGTCTTTCACGCCTGTGAAGTACAAAAATTCGAGTGTCAGACTCTCAATAAATGTGCAGGGCAATGAGAGTAGCACGCATAATTCTTTGGTTCCGTAATGTATCAGTTGCCTGGAAAAATGCCTATCCAAGAACGCTTCTAAGGTTTCTTGAATCCGTTAAAAATGGTGTAATGTGTAGTGAAAGATTTGCATGACCAATGGTTGTGGAAAAAATGGATGCAGTGCAGTTAGAATTCAAATCTTGGGACAACGCAGAAGAATTTTAGCAATGGAAAAGAAACGACAATGGCTGGCCTTATTACTATGTGCAGGTTGTTCAACATTGTAAAATCTGTCTCCTTCATTGAATTGGTGCATGCACAATTGCAAGATGCATTTTGCAGATCCATAGCGTTGAGAGGAAGACATATTGCCTATAGGCTGTGACTTCTTTGGCAGACATGAGATCTTTATAATAGGATGAATTTCATCTTCATGGTGGGCGTTTTGATTTTTGCATGGCATTTCTGCTAATTACTTAAGATTTTTTTGCACTGAGCAAAGATGTTTGAAGGAGTCTTGTCTTAACCTGCACTTACATAAGTATTTTTGATTATCTTTTCCAATGCAAGAAGCTTAGTGAAAGCACAGGTAGCTTGGAGAAGGCTTTTATGCCAAAATGAAATTTCCCTCTACCTCTACGCATGGAGTTTTTTCTTCTATTGGTGTGAGCCTTTTTTGCAGCATAAAACATGTTTTTATCTATGATAGGCCACATGAGAAGTGCAAGATTTATTCATTGCAGATTGGAAGAGGTTGCATTTTCTATTTGTAGGCGTGTTTCTCAATTGCAAACCTCTTTTCTTCCTCTTCACAGGGAGAATTTGTTGCAGGTCATTTCCTTGTTTCTGTGTAGGGGTAAGTTTTGTTTGGGAATTAAAACAACATGCTTTCAATCTTGAGAAGGCACGATTGTCCTCCCAACGCAGGCGGATTCTGTTTGTTGTGTAGGTGTCATGGTTCCTCTATAGTAGGAGGCTGTTTATTTGCTAGCCCCATGTTTTGTAATTGTTGCTTTTTACATTAAATGGTTTTTTTCTCACTTGTAGGCTTTTAAATTTTGGAGTGCAAAATTAGGCAAAAAGGAGTTTTTTTTTATTTTTTTAAAGAGATAAAGATCAAATTTGCATTGATCGGTTATTAACTGCTTTGATGATTTAAAAAAAAACACAAAACTTTCAAACAAAATTATTTGCAGTGAAGTAAATGTAAAAAATAACAATTATATAAAAAAGTGTAATTGATTAAAAAAATAGCAATGATTTTTTATTATATATTTGTTGAGATTATTTGAACAATATTAGAGAAAAATAAGTCTTATATATCTTTGTAAAATTTATTTTGAAGATAATTATCCTTTCTTGCTTTTCAAAATATTCTCTTGTCAAATTTAAAGACCAATGCAATTCAAATTGAACTAAAAAATCTACAAGTAGAGGTTTATTTCCTCTAACAACTATTAAAAAATATATAAATCTATTTTTTTTGTAATTAAAAATATTTTATAACTTTTTTGAGATTATAATTTAGTTTATTTTTAGAATGTGAAATGATTTGCATGCAAAAAGAAAAAAGAAAAATAGAAAGGTTGCTTTTATATCTAAATTTTACTCTTTATAATAAATTTTTTTTATTGAATTTTAGAAAATTAGAATTTAATCTTCAAATTTAAAGAACAATACAATTTAATTGAACCCCAAAAAAAAGGAACATATTTCTCTTGCAAACATATTAAATAGATTTAAATAAAAAACTTCCCTATGTAAAATATTTTATGATTTTTTTAGTTTATAATTAACACTTTGAAGTCTTAGCATATAGAGCTAAGCAATCCTAATTTATTTAAGATTATTTAAGAATTAATATTTGTAGTTTATTGAAAGAACCATTTTTAGAAGTAAGTTTTATGTATTGCATCAAGAAAATAATAAATTATACATAAATATATAATATATATTATATTTTAAATAATAAAAAACAAAACAAAATAAAACATACAATAGTAAAAATAGTAATTTAAAAAAAAAAAATTGTTATGTAATATGAAGTGTTTTTGAAAAGAGTGTATAAGATCAAAAAAGTTAATAAAATATTCTATATTTAAAATTTAAGATGAACAATGTTAAGTAAAGACAAAATATTAATTCTAAAAAATTGAAATTCATTTTTTTTTAACATTTAATGCTTATAACAATGAAATCATATATATTACTATTGAAATTAATGTTAATGAAGATGTAAGCATTTTTCCTCAAGTCAGTAGACACCTCCATAATGAATATATGTATGCTAGTTTGCTAACAAGAGTAAAATAAAATTGTAAAGTGAAATGGATTATTGATGATATTAAGCATTAATTTTTGTTTAGTATATAATATTTTATGTGATATATATTTGTTTTGGTGTCATTGAATTTTAATAATTAATTTTCTTTTGTGGTGTTGAATTGTATTGTTTATCTTAGTTACAATGATAATTGAATAAGTCTAAATTACACATATACACAAATTAGATATCAAGCTCATCATTTTATTACGAGAAATTTACAAGAACAATACATTAGTATAAATGATAAATATTGGAGTGGTATTCTAATCTCTTAGAATGTCTTCTAAGGGTAAATATTAGTGAATCATCTATTCAATCATTATAGCATTTCATATTAAAGTCAAATGCTAATCATCACTTATTCAAAACTATCATACTACTAACTCATATTTTATAACCCAATAACATTTACATATAATAGTACCACTAAAATTAGAGCATATTTATCGACAAATACTAACAGGGTGAAATTCCATTGTATACCTTATACACATAAATCACACATGGGAATCAATATTATAACCATAAAAATTGGGTAAGATGAAGTAGATAAGTGAATCCATGTCTTGTTATTTTGCATCCATCCCTTGGTCAAAACCTTACATAAATATATCATTTTTTCATATGAAGCTCAAGTTTCCCCCTGTTTGATTTCTTCAAGTCTATACTCGAAGCACACTCAACCACCATAATTAGTAAAACATAAATTTAATCATCCTCAACATACCATAAAATAATTCTAAATTACCTTAAGCATTAAGCTCAGTCATAACTTGATCAACTTTCATTCATTTAAAATTTTATTCTAACAAGATTACTTTGTCAAAAATTATGAAGTGATCCCTAGATGTATTATGAGGAGCTGACTAAGTGGCCTTACAGAGATCACTCGGTGCGGTGGAGTGCGGACCCAAAAGCCGATGCATCAAACCACAAAATAGTCGGTAGAAGTATCTAGCTAATTTCATGTACAAACATATTTATCGAACCGACTTATTCTATACACATGTCTTCTATAGCACTTACAAATCATGCCCACGTTGCCAACTTGTATCATCAATGATAGAATTTCCAAAAGTTCCAATAGTCTCCTTCTTCTCCTTCTTCTAACAAAATTATTATCATAATAAATGAGGAAGTAATAGTACCTACCACAATGATGTATACTTGAGGATTGATAGGGGATTTGACAACAATCCTTTCAAAGGAACTTGCTTCAAATGTGGAGGACATCAAGCATTTGAATTTCATCAAGGGAGTGCTAGTAAAAGAGGAGAGAATAGCATAAGAAAAACATATGCAAAGGAAAAACTTGTTGCATCAGCAAAATATATTGGAAAAATCGATAAGGTTGAATCATTGGTCATAAGGAGAGCCTTGTTTCAGACTAAGACAACTAAGGAAAAAACACAAAGGAAAATGTATTTATAATAGTGTAAAAATTAGGAGGTAAGTGTTGGAAAATTATCATTGATAATGATGATACAAATAATTCAATCTTTGAAAAAGTGGTGAGGAAGTTGAATTTTAAGAGGATAAAACATACAAACCCTTATAAGATCACATGGATTCAAGGTGAACACAATATATTGGCAAGTGAGCAATGTTTGGTGAAATTTCTCATAGATCATTTATTGATGAGTAACATAATATTATTCCCATGGATGCATGCCATATGTTGTTAGGAAGACCATGGTAGCACATTAGGAAGTTAACTCATGATGGAAGAAAGAATACCTACAATATGACCTTGAATGGAAAGGCACATAACTTAATTCCTTTTGAGGAGGAGTGCAAGAGGGAAGTGTGCATTAATGCCAAAATTTATTTGATAGATGGGAGGAAAATTCTAGATGGATTGAGACATGAAAAAATATATAAATTGTATTAATATCAAGGAATTGCAATATCTAAAATGCATAAAATACCATCACAAAAGAAGAGGAACCACCACAAAAGGATGTCCCTAAATTATTGGTAGAATATCAGTATATTATATCAAAGAATGTCCTAGAAGGATTACCACCACTTCAGAGCATCATTCATCACATAGATTTCATACCTGGAGTGAGTTTGCCAAAAAATGATGCACATAGGATGACACCAACAAAAAATATGGATCTCAATGAACAAGTACATAAACTAATGAGGAAATGGATAATCTAGGAATGTTTAATCCCTTGCTTGGTACTACAAGTATTAACACAAAATAAATATGAAGAATGGATGATGTGAAAAGTCTCAAGAGCTATCAACAAGATCACTATCAAGTACAAATTCCCATTTCCAATGATGGATGATATTATAGATTGTCTAACTGCTGCTAAATACTTCATGAAAATAGATCTCAAGAGCAGATACCATCATATTATTAGATTGGGCTAAATATAGGGTAATTTGTCTCATTGTATAAGATTAAGACACTTGGAACAATCTAATCAAATCCTCTTCCAGGGTTTGATTTTTTCCTTTTATAATGATTATGATTCAAATTGTAATCAATTATCCATGTAATCCAGGTATTCATTATTCAATACATAGGGCATATCAAATGCTTTTTTGGATCAGTTTTTCTCTCATGGTTGCATAACAAATCAGTTGGTTTGATCTCTCATTTGTGATAAGTGTTTTGGTTGTAAGTGATTTATGGGAGATGTGGGGTTCACTATCAACTCCAGCAGTAAATTTTTAGGTGTTCATTTGGAAGTCTTATATTTTTTCCCTAATATGCTCAATTGTCAATTTATAATTCAGATTTTGAAGCTTGAAACATTTTCTTAAAAAGAGATTAGAATTTCACCCCTAACCTATAGATTATATCTTACAATCCATACTCTAAAGTTTGTGGCAATGTGACTTAGACACCAAAATCTTTGGGTGAGTAAATTTGATTTTGAACCTAAAGCCTATGTAAATGTGAGCTTAAACTCCAAACTCTAAGGTATGAACTTTGTTTCAAGCAATCTAAGCTTTTTGTAGTTTCATCCCTAAAGTTTAAACCAAGGGAGATTGTTTCATTTCTTCTCACCTTTAGAGATACCTAAGGAGTGGTTCATTGTTTGTTTTAGTCATGGTGTTGAGGCTATGACATATTTAGTCTTCCACTTGTATCACTATGCTTAGTGCATTGGTAAGCATGTTAGGTGTGTATTATATTATGTCACCACACCTTGTAGATGTAGAGGTACAATGTGACATGCTTGGTGTCACATTTGTATTAGGAAGAAGTCATTCATCTAATCTT
Source organism: Sequoiadendron giganteum (assembly GCA_007115665.2). Lineage (NCBI taxonomy): Eukaryota > Viridiplantae > Streptophyta > Pinopsida > Cupressales > Cupressaceae > Sequoiadendron > Sequoiadendron giganteum. The sequence goes on along the minus strand of CM021100.1, from coordinate 841,049,875 downwards.
TCTCTATTGATGTGTTAGGTGAAAGCTTAGGGCATTACAACTTGACTTAGGGTTAAGAAAATCTAGAACTTCAATTCTAACATAATAGTAGAGCTATATTGTTTTCCTCATCTTGGATATGCACTAATTAAACATGGTTTATTGTTGGTGTCAACCACCAAGCCTAGGATCACAACCTACAAATAATCTTCACATAAATTAGAGAAGAAACACAAGGCTATTTCACTAGAGATGAAAATAAATTGAGATGAAATGATAAATTACATAATCTACAACCTTTTAAAGGCATGAAAAAATAGACGGGTGAAAAACTACCCTACGGGAAAAACTAATTATCTCTTTGTTAAAAATTAACACACTAACACCCCCCCTTAAGTGCAAAATTAGGGAGAATTATTATGCAAAATGAAGATGCAATATGGGTCTCAGCTACAACCATGTTAGGTACCCATTTACAATGCAAAAATAAATCTCTCACAATTGGAGTAAAGGAGGAAAAACCCCTCTCCAAAAGAGAGAAAAGAAAAACAAGATGCATGGATGAAGGACTCACTAACACCCCCCAAGGACTGCATACATCATGTATATACAATCAATAGCCCCCCCATAAGAGGGAAAGAGAGAGAGTATATAGCCCCCTCACAATGTGTAATCGCTTGCAAAAATGGTAAGTGCTTGAAGACAAAACATGATCCAATGTCGACAAACAACTTATCTCCCTTTTGGAAGAAACAAAACCATATGCAAATGCATGAATGCTTCCTATTCTAGATTGGAATTGAAAGAAGGAAGCATGAATATGGATGATGATGTCTCTAAAATATTCTCATGTGTCGCCAAGACCTTGGAAGATGATGCCACAAACCAATCAGAAACATGCCCAATCACAATAGAAAGTGACAAACAAGGTACCACTGGAAACTAATTTTGAACATTCTCCAAAGATATAGATGGAGTGACAACAGTTGTACCACAACTATCATCAAATAGGAAAATTAATCCTTCAAATGTGTCTTCCAAATCTAAAATGTGAGATTCTACAAACAATGAACCAATGTCTGGAAAATACGAATCCCAATTAGGAAGACAATGAGAATCTTGTTGCTCATGAATGATGGAAGTACTTAATGAAGGTGGATCAACTAACTCTAAAAAAGAATCAAGAACCTTCGAAGCAACTGCAACCTCATCTAAAGTCTCAAAAAACTCCAAAGGATCACAAGCATGGTTTATCTTCTTTGAAGAATAACAAGGAAAATTTGTATTAGAAAGAGGGTCATTGAGAGATGGCGGAATATCAGGATCTCCATATGATTCTCAAATGTAAGTCCAAAGAGCATAAAGGCACTAAGATGAGTGAGAATAAAATCACTCCATTTCCTAAAGTTCCCTTTATCCAAAAAACCATTATAACTAAATTCTTCAAAAAAATTCAAAGATAGTGCTTTCAAAAACTTCCAAAAAAAAATTAAACCTGATTTGGTGAAAAAAAAATAGTGGAACCTATTACCTAATCTCCATGCCAACACCAAGCAAGCTCCACCAAGCACACAAGCAAGATAGCCTCCTATGAGACTTTCTCACAACGAGAGAAGGCACTCCAAAGCTATTTAAATAGAAAAAAGATACCCCGCACTGCCAATGTGGAATAATTTATCTAGCAATCTTCCAAATGGGCTCACCTCCACTTCGGTTGCATAGAATTGGAACCCTAAATATTTAGGGAAAACTTTATAAAGTATAAAGTTTGAAAAAAATGGCCAAATAACACCAAACCGTGGACACCAAATCCAAGAATCGCAGTCTCAAGTTTTCACATGGGCTACCATTAAAATGTGAGAATACTTGAAGGAAACTCATGCCAGTTGCAAACTGGAGCATGCACAAAGATCGTGGGTGCTTGTCCAAAATATTCACACACAGAAAAACACACTGCTACAAACTAAAAGGGTTGAATATGACTCTAGCTAAAAAATAATAGGCTTTGCAATTTGAAGAGATAAAGCACCTCTGTCAGCAACAAATCATGCCTCTGGTCACATGGTATTTGTGCCTCCTTGTCGCGTATTCTTGCCTCCCTGCCATGTCCAATGATGTGTTCCAATGGTTGATGTGTGAGCAGATCTGCCTACAAATGGAAGAGCTCTCTGCAATGTGAAGAGGGTCGTGTGGGATATAAACACTTTTCTAAGACTGTTGGTGCTTTTCAAACTAAAAATAATTCCTCTTCAACAATTGTAAACTGTGCCCCTCAAATGGTCAAAGAAAATCGCTACACAAAAAAGGTTATGTGTTACACATAGAGGCCAAATCACGGCCCCCTCCAAGTAGCTCATGCCGCCCTCAATGCAGTTCACAGAAGAAAAAAAGACGCACCCCTTATAGTGCCTCTCTCCACCAAATCTCAATCGACCTGCACAGAGGCTCATTCATTGACATGGAGACGGAAAAACATGCCTAGAAAGAATGTCTTCAATAGAAAAAATCCAAAAATGCCTCCTGAAAGATTTAAACACCAAATCCTCTCTTCTAGTTGATTGTGCCTTCAAACAAGAGATAAAGCCTTCGATGAAATTTGCCAGCAATAGGAAAATGAAGAATAAAGGCAGCTAATAAATTTTAAATGTTGGAAAAAACTTTTAGCAAATAAATTATCTTAAAATCTGATGAAAACTCTCAATGGTAGAATAAGGCGCAGGTTGAAAGCTCTGATGCCATGTTGGTGTCAACCACCGAGCCTAAGATCACAACCTACAAATAATCTTCACAAAAACGAGAGAAGCAACACAAGGCTATTTCACTAGAGATGAAAAAAATCAGATGAGATGATAAATTACATAATGTACAACCTTTTAAAGGCATGAAAAAACAAACGGGTGAACAAAATACCCTACGGAAAAAACTAATTATCCCTATGTTGAAACTTAATACACTAACATTTATAAATATCAAGAATTAATTTCTGTATAAGACAAATGCATGCCATCATAATTAATTTATATCACTTAAACTTTTTTACTATAACATAACAATTTAAAAGTAAGCTTTTTTTCTTTCCATTTTATTTTTATCATAATTATCTGAACCTATCCTTTTCAATTAGTTCATTTTAAACTTTTAAATACATATAAATTTTCATTTTATCGATTGATATTTTGAACGTGGAGGAGAAAAACTGCATGATATGTTATAGCATATGTTATAGTTGATATGATTTTTGCACAGTCCATGATCTAAAAAATACACACTTAAATCAAAATGCTTGCTCTAATAATGCATGATATGTTGTTCATCAAAGGCTTTTCTTTCTCCTCGAAAGGTGATGATGAAAGAATGTGGAGTGGTGAGGAGACATATTTCAAATTCTAAATTACCACCATCCTTGGCACGACAATTTGCATGTTCTACTTTACTCACTCTTAGTCAATCTATTAATTCAAGTTTGGTGTGTTGCAAACGATAGGGGAGAGGGGCCCATAGTAGGGCGGGAGCCTATACTGGGGACGAAAGTAGTCCAACATGGGCCCCACACTAGACCACCTTAATATGCAATTGTAAACTAGATTTCACCCACAAAGTCAACAAAGGTACTCGATTCACTATAACGTATAAATTGTATTTTAATCGGTTTATATTTGTCGCAGTCTTACATGTCAGAGAATATTCAAAGCACATTTGACACCACAAACAAACAAGCCATATACATTCTTACTAGCACGTAGCTTTACAACTTGCACCCACAATAAAATATTAGTATAACCGACGCTCCCCTTTAATATCACCACTTGCATTAGCTCACGACCACTATTTTGATACATGTGGCACGAAGAGAACAACTACGACCCAAGAATGTCCCATCACCAAATCTAGTCCAACCCACCCCCTATCCCACTGTGCCATCAATACAACCTTGGAATGGAAATAAATCATTCATATATGTCCCATCTGTCAAATCCATTCGCATGACAACTGGTTGAAACTCCTCTTTTGCCACCTGCAACCACCAAAACAATGGCAGTAAGGCCACCACATTTTCCTGACCAACAAAAAAACCTGCATGCCATAAATACATACATACATTGCAATTGAAGGCACCCAACAAAAATTCAAATTTGAAAAAGGAGGACGAAATTAAAGACTCCATACCAAACAACATTGAACATATAAAGATAGTTTCAAATTCAAATTTGCATTTCCATTTACCACGTCTCACTTTCATATTCACTGCAAAGTTTTCCTGGAGGTAGATGGACAAGGAGGACAAGAAGAAGCAACACCAACAAGACACTATCAATATCCAGGTACTCTACACAAACAAACTATTTATGCCTATGAATGCCAATCTCAAACTTCTTGTTTATGCCTATGAATGCCAATATGTTCAATGCTATGCAAGTGATTTTCACCATACAATACATACCTTTTCTTTTTCATACAAACTAATCATGTCCATCTAGGGTTTAAACTTAAACTGTTTGTCAATGTCCAAGAAGTTCATTCCATTTTTTGGGTTCTTATTACATTGTCTATGCCTCCCAATATAGATCTGTTATATTTTCTTTAAAATTTATGTGACCCACAAACCAGATATCTCAATATTGGATGTTTCAACTTTCTTTATTTTTTAATGCCATTCTGTTCAATGTTATGCAAGTGAATTTCACCATACAGTACATACCTTTTATTTTCCATATAATCTATTCATGTCCATACGCCAATATGTTGTATGCGATAGTAACATTTCTCAAAAAAACCTGTTACTCAACATCTGGGGTTTCAACTTACACTGTTTGTCAATGTCCAAGAAGTTATTTCATTTTTTGGGTTCTTAATATGTTGTCTATGCCTCCTAATATAGATCGGTTATATTCTCTATAAAAGTTATGTGACCCACAAACCTATAACTCAACATCCGGGGTTTCAACTTACAGAGTTGTTGGAATTTTCTTATGCTCAATATGGCTACCAATATAGATCAGTTCTATACACCCTAACTATTTTTCGAGCATATGAAAGTGACTATTATATCTGATGTGTTTCAACTTTATTTATTTATAAGTAATTTCAGTTCAATTCCTGGTATTTTTGTTACATTCTATATGTGTGGGTATATAAATCAGTTATTTGCACTCTACATGTTTTTCACCCACTACCCTATGACTCAACTTAATGTTGTTTATGGATTTCAATGCTTTTGAGTTCATTACAATGTGATTGTTAAACCCTATGTGATTGTTGCACAAGGCATGGCCACTCTTATGAATGACAATTCCATTCTTGCAACAGATTCTTTTTAACTCACTAGCTAGGGTATCCTCTTTTACCGTTTATGATTGTGTATGAATGTTCAATTTCAACATTTTCATAAATCACAAACCTGTAACCCAATATCATGGTGTTTCATGCTTCATGCATGTTGATCAATGAAAATGAATTTCAGATATCTACATGGTTAGTTCCAATCGGCTTGATGGCATTACACAAACTCCTTTCATTTCGAAAAAAAATGTTTTAGGGTATGTCTAGGATCATGATGGGCCAAAAAGTGGCGATATGTAAGTGATATGATGGTCCATGTGGTTGATGACCTTTTTTTAATCCAAAATTGATGAAACGAAAAGCGTTTTTAAAGGAGATTCTCAGCTTTCCACCAATATAAATTATGCTTTAATTTGAATTTAATAAATAATTATTATTCATTTTCTATTTGAATTATGACTAAAGTCCTAATTGATAGGCTGACTGAAAAACATCTATATATTTCAAAAAGTATCACATTTTTTGAATCCAAAACATGTGTCACATTCTATGCTTCACATACTATAGGATTAAAAAAAAAGAATTGAATTTCATGAAGTTTTGACCAAGTTAAGGTGGTTAGACGCACAAGTTTTTATATTTTTTAAAAGTTGTAATAAAAAATTCATAATTAATTATTTACTTGGACAAAAATTACAAAAAAATATGTATCACATTGGGACATGAGTCTTCTAGTTATATCTAAAATATTATAAAAAAATATTATCATTTTATTGTGGTTAGGGTGGTCAGACAGACACCTACTTCTTATTTTTTCCCTGAAATTTAAGTACTACTGCATTGAAATTTCAAATTTTCACCAAATAGATTTTTTTTAAATAAAAATAAACCTAGTAGTTTAGAAACTAAATTCAATTTTCTACAAATTATATTCTTACATATTTTTGAAATAATATAGATAACTTATTCAAAATTTTATGTCAAGTTACCTTGTTCTGATTTTTCTGAATTTTATTGCCACTTAAGGGCCTGTTTTTTCCATGATGATCCTACACACGCCCTTTAAACATGTGCAATTCAAAAAAAATAGTATGATCACATAAAAATTCAACACTTATCGAATTTACCATTATAAAATATCAGCTAGCACAATAAAGGAGTTAAAAAAACAAACATGCATCACTCTATCTTTAATGGTCTTCAATGTTGTTTCTTATCATTGTTTCAAACATGTCTGAATAATGTGTGTAGGTTCAATATAAAGTTGGTATGAGGTCCAAGCTAATGAAGAGAGCCACCACAAGGTGGCTTGCATGTAAAAGAGGGGTTTCATTCCCCCCTGAAGAAGAACAAAATCTAGAAGTGGAGACAATTGTCATAGTTACTTCTCCACCAAGCAGGCGAACTACAACATCAGGACAATGGGAATTGATAATGAAAGGTACAGTTAATCATCAAACAAATGATATGGTGGTTAGCCAACATGAGGAACATAATGACAGCCTGTCTCTTCCCTCAACCCCTACCCCACTATTTTGGTTGACAAATGGATCTATGAATATGGTTAATGACAGTCTAAGTCTTCCATCACCCCCTGCCCAACCCTCTTGGTTGGTAGAGGGAGCTAGTGATGAGGGTTATGACGGTTTAAGCCTTCCCTAGGCCCCTAAACAACCATCTTGGTTGGCGGATGGAGCCAAATAATTGGGTATTATATTGCAGTGCGAAGAAGAGCATGGAACTTATTCATTGCCTTCTCCACCTGACACTTTTTCCATACCACAGTTGCTAGATTACTATGTAGATATGAGCAATGAAATAGAGCATAAGGAGGAAGACATAGCTACAAAGAAACAAGATAGGAAGGAGGGAGAGAAGAAGGAGCAAGAGATAGTTCAAAGCATACAAGATAGGAAGGACATAGAGAAAAAGAGGGACCAAGACTAAGTTCAAAAGAAACAAGATAAGAAGAAAAGGCAGGAGAAGATGGAGCATGAGAGGGTTCAAAAGAAACAAGATAGTCTGAAGGAAAAACATATAGGCAGTCCTACAAACCCGTTAGCACACAACCATGCCTTGTTTCGGGATATATTAAACATATGCATCCCTCTATTTGGGGAGTTGAATGTCAATTCGAGTCTCAACCCAAATGTAGGTTGCACTCCACTATTTGTTGCAAATAGTTATTCACCACTGTTGCATGTAATTAACACTCAATTTACAAATGAAAATGCAAATCATGTGACGACAACTCAGAACGCACAAGCAAGAGATGAGAACACATCTCCATATGTTTATCTTCGCATGCTTGATTGATGTTGGGAGGGACCATCACTACAAATATATGAGTGATTGGCTACTTTTTTGCTGTGTATTCTGGGCTGTAAGATATAGTTCAATTGTTAGCTCTTTAATTTTTTTGTTGGGGACTATTAAGTAGAGAAATTTTCTCGCCATGTCACCCTGCCACTTGTGCATCGGCCCATATTATTTTATTTTTAAAATGATGAACCCACCACCTGTCACATACATTTTACGCCGACATGTCCAAAACGGGTCGATTTTTCCCTCCACCCCAAAGTGGAGCCCACCCCCCTCCTTAATTGGCGAGAACATCTACATACACAGGATTAGATGGCCTCATGTACATGACAACCTCCCCACCCTGAACCATTAGTTTAGAGCATTAGACACTCGATGCCTCCTTCGTTTCCTCCATTGACCAACTTGCCTTACACATCGCTTCACATTTACTCGGACTGCCGAGCAAGTAAATCAGAGATCAAGGTTCATTCAATGCTCCAAATTCTCGCATATCCCGCCCACTCTCATTCCTTTTTGTTTACAAACATTCTCGATTGTTTTGTTTGGTTTCGCTCTAAAACATATAGGGCCATTCATTGAAGAGGCTTATTTTCATGAAAGCATTTTTAGTATTAAACCATGTTGCATACACTGATAATTTTTAAAGTATAATGATACATAGTTTATACTTAAATGCTCTTCTGAAAAAAAAGTCTCTTCAATGCTATAACCTCCAATGTCTCTACATATTTCTATCCTATAATATGTAAATTTTCTTGCCAACATTATGCACAATTGTATATTTAAGATTTGATATCAAATGGATCTATTTATTTGTTTAAGAAATGGATATGTTTATGGGCCTAATTAACAAAATGATGTCCATGTTGGCAGTGTAGTTCAATTGCTTGTTAATGGAAGTCTGCTTAATTATACTCAAACCTTGTTTATGGTGATTGCTTGATTGGGCTGAAATGTACAACATAATTCAAATAACTATTGCATGTATAGAACATTATGCATTAACAACCACTAACAATATCACTTGAATCTTCATATAGTCATGGAAAATAACACTGGCAACACCATTTACATGATATAGAATGTATAAAGTGCAACAACCTCTTGTGTGTAATATAATGGAATTGGTCATGGGACAATCTTGGATCTTTGATGTTATCGTGCCATTTGAAATATTGGCGGGGATGTAATGCAAGTGGTGATATATTAGGGCAGTGTTGGTTATACTAATTTTATATTTTGGCTACATGTTTTAATGCTACGGGCTAGTAACAATCAATATGGCTCAAGTATGTTTGTGGTATCAAATGTTCTTTGAATATTCTATGACATGTAAGACTGTGAATAACTATTTGTCTTTGGAACAAATATAAACCGATTATAATACAATTTTGCCGATACAGTGATTACAATTGCTAGAATTAATTATTTTTCTTACCAACAATATAGAATTGCTAGAATTGATGAGGCAGAACACACACACACATATATATCTATATCTAGATAGATGCGTGTGTGTGTGTGTATGTTCAAATTTGACCCACCCTACTTCCTTTCATTTGTTCATCATTGCACAATAAATCATTGTGCACATACATATATTATGTGCATAGATTACTGCATGCACAAACATAGTGGATGTCCATATGTATGTACATGCAGTAATGTATGAAATTCATATCTATGTTCATATATATGTATGTGTACAATAACTTTGTATGTTAATTTGGAAGGCTGTGTGCCATGCACTTGTATATGTGCATAATTTCGTAGATATATGCATATACATATGTACATGTATGCATATAAATATATGTACAATTATGCATAGACATAAATTTTTATATATGCATATGCATATATAAACGTATGTACATAGATGCATCTACAAATATATGTGCATATACATATTAAAAGCATAGGTGACACGGTCACATGGTGAGCAATTCAATGATGATAGATTATGGCTAACCATGAGAGGAAAGAAACATAAGAAATAGCAACCCATTAAAGATAGAGTGATGCTAGATAGAAGCATTATTTTCCTTGATAAATAAAGTGTGTTTAAGAACACAAAATTTGGAAGTGTTCATAAACACCCTAGACACCATGAACTTCATCAAGCACATTCTGCATGCACCAAGAAAGCCATAAAATTCCTTCAATCTAAGAAACACCAAAATAATATGATCAAAACTAGAGAGACAAAAAGAAAAACCATTTACTGACAAGAGAAAGTGGTAGAGCCTTAGTGAGGTTAGAAACCTCACCTATATAGTATGGATTTTCTCGATGTTGTGTCTTGTTGCACTCACCATTATCCTACTTGTTGCAAGAACAAATGAAAGGGGGATGAATCGATACATAAATAATTTTACACATACCTATATTACACAAATGTAGGCAGTTCTTAGCTTAATACACAAAGAAATTAGTAGACTGTATACCTTTCAATTGCAACTCACCATCAACGAAGCTTGGAAGGAACAATGAGCTGGATTGAACATGTATTTCTTTGCACGTTGATGAAGTAGAGTGAACAAGACACAAAATGAGAAGGTGTCAGCTGAATATACCATAATATCTATGATATATAGACATACATACATACATACATACATACATACACATATATATATGTATATGTACATATATCCATATATAGATACATACATATATATATATGTACATACATACATACATACATGCATGCATACATACATATATACATACTTACACACACACACACGTGGTACACACACACACACACACACATATATGTATGTATATGTACATACATATATATATAGATACATACATATCTATATGTATATATATATATATACATACATACATACATACATACACATATATTTATGTATATATACATATATATATATATATATAGAACATACATATCTATATGTATATACATGCATACATACATACATATATATACATATATTCTGCCTCATCAATTATAGAAATTCCATATTCTTGGTAAGAAAAATAATTCATGCAACCAATTTTAAATAGTATCATGTAGAAACATGTGGACCTCCAAACATATAGTGTATAGGGCCCCCTTAATATGCAATTGTAAAACAATTTTCACCCACAAAGTCAACAAGGGTACTCGAATAACTGTACCACCAAAATAGTAATATAATCGATTTATATTTGTCCCAAACACAAATAGTTATTTGCAGTCTTACATGTCATAGAATATTCAAAGCACATCTGATACCACAAATATACAAGCCATATTGATTGTTAATGGCCTCTAGCATTAAAACATGCAGCCAAAACATAAAATTAGTTTAACCCACACTCTCCTTAAATATATGTTGTTGCTTATGCTCTTACGCAGTCCATCTAAAAGAAAAAAAACATTTTTTATGCACATATTGCATGTTAATGGCCTCTAGCATTAAAACATGCAACCAAAATTTAAAAACGGTATATCCCACACTCCCCTATAATATCACCACTTGCATTACATTGCAGCAAACATTTTAACACATCCAATGGTAGGAGAACAACAAAGAGCCAAGACTGTCCCACCAGCAAATCCAATCCAACCCTCTCCCTATCCCACTTTGTATAACATACAACATATTGACATTCAAAGGCTTAAAGAATTCATAAAAAAGTAATGGTAAGATTGGAAATTGGAAAAGATTGAGAACTGCATTTTTGAATTTGTAAATCTGTAATGGTGGTTTGTTATAGTCTTTAATTTGTGTCCTCATTTATCAAATTTGGAAACTTGTTTCAATGCCTTCAATTGCAGAGATTGCATGTATTATGGTGGGCCTAACACATTCTTTTTTGGTGGTTGCATGTGGCAATTTAGGAGGAGAAGGCAACTGTAGTTGAATGTATGCAGTTCCATGCCTATATGAATATGGAATTAATTAAATAGTGAAGTTGTTCTTCTAGATGGAGAGTGTAATGCATCCTTCGTTCCATTCGTTAGACTCTCCATCAAAAAGAACTTCACTATATTTAATTTGGGGATTTGAATGTCTGGAGTTCCATGTATATATGAATATGGAAGTGAGTTGTGGTAAATAGAAAATCGAAAATATGGATATATGCATTTTTTATATTTGTAAATCTCTTTATATGTTCAATGCTGGTTTGGTATCTCCATCTTTAATTGCATGAGGGAATATCTTCGAATAAAAACTAGTAAACTCATTTTCATATTTTGGAATACGAAAAAAATAGAAAAGACAAATTGTAGAGTGAAAGTTTGTGCATTGTCGAACAAACGAATACAAGTGCATGGTAGATAACCCTCTAATTGTGAACCCATCAACCCCTTTCCATGTTTGGTAGTATGAATGAAATTATATATGTAATTATATATATGTATATGTATATGTAAATATATATATATATATAATTACATATACATATATATATAAGTATATAATAACATATACATAGACATATTTATATGTGTTATATATTTGTTCTTATATATATAATATATATATAAATATACATATATAAGAACATATATATATATATATGTATATATGTATATATATGGGCGGATGCACAAGTGGCAGAGTCACGTGGTGGTCTAACATACATATATATATGGGTGATCCCACAATAGTGGTTTACAATTTTTGGTCAAATTGGACACTGCAATTATTATTTTTAACTAAATTCTCATATTCGAGAACCTATAGCGGCTAAACTGTGAGGAATTTGAAGATGATGCAAACTAGAGTCTCATCAGATTTTGTCTGTAGATTCTAAAAATATTTTTTCAAAATTTTTGGAATTAGATTGCACTTTTTTTTCCATCTCCCACGAAAACTGGTTTTTTTTAGAAAACAACATTTTTAAAAAGTGACGCTCACCGTATACAACATAATTGTTTTTGTATGAAGGATAAAATTCTAATTTTTTCTAATTTAGATTTTTAGTTATGATATCTAGCACTTTCATTTTGTCTCATAATTTTTTATTGAATATTTTCTCCTTAATCAAGTTTCAAAGTCAAACCAATTGCAATTCAGACATAGGCGGACTGTATACACAATAATTTTTTTTGTATGAATCGAAATTCAATTTATTTTTTTAATGGATCAAGGACATCAATACCCAGCCTCAACGTATTTTTAAATTTTTTATTTTGATAATCTGCTATTTTTCCACATGTGCAAAACATAGAGTTTGATTTTTGGTGAAAAACCTATGTTTAATAAAACTAAAAAAACACATACATAATAAAACCAAAATATATTCAAATTTAATTCGTTGGATAGCTCGTTCTGAGGACTACCATCTTCCAGTTGGGTTTGTGAAGTCTCCTCCATTTTCATCCTCAACCCGAGCTTCGAAGGGCAAAAATCTGCTAAAATTTGGTGGAAGAGGGGGAGAAGGGCAAAAAAGGGGGGTTTGAGCGAACCCCCCTTCGCTCGAAAGGGTGAAGGGGGGTTCGCTCGAACCCCCCTTTTTTGAATTTTCCATTTGTTTCTATGAAGAAACGTGACATCATAGGGTTCGAGCGAACCCACCATGCAAAAGGGGGTTCGCTCAAACTAGGGGTTCGATCGAACCCCTCTTTTGGGTTCGTGCGAACCCCCTAGTTCGAACGAACCCTTAAAAACATGAAATTTTGAATGTGTGAGCATTTTTACAAATTTCCTTCCTCATCAAAATTGTACACCACTATTATGGGTTTACCCATATATATGTATATGTATACATATATACACATATATACATATATACACATATAGATATACATATATACATATATAGATATACATATATATAGATATACATATATATATATATATATATATGTATAATATGTGTGTGTATTATTCTGTACCTTCCATGCACAATATATATATATAGAAAAATACATATATAGGAAGAGAATAATATAATTGCATGGAAAAATATCTTCAAAATGAAATAAAGTGAATCCATTTGCATATTTGGGAATAAAAAACAAATATTAAAGGCAAATTGCAGAGTTAGTTTGTGCATTGTCAAAGAGAGGACTACAAATGCATGGCATAAAACCCTGAAATTGTGAACCAGTGAAAACCCTGAAATAGCATTTCGTAGAGTGAACTATTGTGAATGAAAGAACATAATAATACAATTGCATGACAGGATATCTTTGAAATGAAAACCAGTCATACCATATACATGTATGGGAATATATAAGTATGGAAATATGTCTATGTATTATTGTCTTCTTCCATGCACAATATGTATAGGTATATATGGAAAGACAAATACATATATAAGAACATAATAGTATAAAAACAAGTGAATCCATGTTGATATTTGGGAATAACATAATAGTATTGAAGGGGAATTGCAGAGTCAAAGTTTGTGCATTGTCAAAGATAAAACCCTGTAATTTAGAACCAGTGAAATCGTTTCCATGTTTGGTAGTAACAATGAAATGAAAAAAGAATTTTGCAGACATAACTATTGTGCATGGAAGAACAAAATAATACATAATCATGTCATGGAATATCTTCAAAATGAAAACCAGTCATACCATTTTCATATTTCAAAATAACATGATAATATTTTAAGCAAATCATAGAGATGAAGTTTGTGCAATGAGGAAGACACGAATGCAAGTGCATGGCATAAACCCTCAAAATGATACACATTATAGCCTGCCTATGAATATTTCCTACTAACAAGAAAATATATCTATTCTTACAAGTGCATGGTAGAAAACCATCTATTTTTTAACCAGTGTAAATCATTCCATGTACACTAATAACAACAAAAAAAAGGCATTTCGTAGACATAACTATTGTGCATGGAAGAAAAAAATAATACTATTGCATGCCAGAATATCTTCGAAATGAAAACCAGTCATACCATTTTCATATTTTGGAATAACATGGGAATATTATAAGCAAATTATAGCGGTCAAGTCCGTGCAATAAGCAAGAAACGAATGCAAGTGCATGGCAGAAACCCTCGAAATGATGAACATTAAAACCCTATGAATATATTGTAGTAACAAATAGATATATTGTAACCATTTCTATATTTTGGAATAACAAAGAAATGTAATAAAAGAAATTACAGAGTTGAAGTTTGTGGAATGACGAATAGACGAATACAAAACTAGTCAAACCCTTTCCATATTTCGTCGAACAAGTGCAATAGTAATGAAAAACCATTAAAACCGATAAAACCCATTTCATTTTTCATATAAGGAAGCAAATATGAAAAACACAATGGAAAGTAAACGTTGTGCAATGAAGAACAAAAGAGTTCAACTATAGAGAATGGTAGAGGCTGAGAGGGGTTGTAAACCTCACCTGAAAGAGAAACGGAGCTATCAAGAGTGCAGAGTCAAAGGAAGAAGCGGGAAGAGTCGAACAACGAAGTGTGGAGAGCCGAACAAGTTTCAGAGCGAAGCCAACCGAACAATCGAGAATGTTTACAAACAAAAGGAATGAGAGTAAGTGGGATATGCAAGAATGTGAAGCATTGAATGAACCTTGATCTCCGATTAACGTGCCTGATAATTCTAGTAAATGTGAAGCGATGCATAAGGCAAGTTGGTCAGTGGAGGAAACAAAGGAGGCGGTGAGCATTTAATGCTCTAGACTGATGGTTCAGGATGGTGAGGTTGTCGTGTACAAGTGGCCATCTAATCCTATGTATGTAGATGTTCTCGCTGATTAAAGACGAGGGTGGGCTCCACTTTCGGGCGGAGGGAAAAATTGGCCCGTTTTTGACACATCGGCATAAATCGAATGTGACAAGTGGTAGATCATCATTTAAAAAAAAATAATACGGGTCGATGCACAAGTGGCAGGGTGACATGACGATATATTTTTTAAATTTTTTTGGTCCACGTGGATAGCCACGTGAACCTGCAAAGTTGACCTGCCCTACTATTGGCTGCTCTCCCCTAGATTTAAATATTTTCATTTCTCAATTTTCACCTCCTCGGCACAACAGTTTGACATGATCATCTATGTCTATTCAAAGGAAATGTAAATCTAAATATGTATGAAACCACACCGAAAAAAGGAAGATTCGTGTTAGTGGGCTGCCTATAGTATTAAAAAAAATGTTAATTTTCTATGCTAGGTTGTGAATCTGTCATGTTGACCATTTTAAATAGTATTAAAAAAATTGTTAGTTTTTACGTACAAAACCGTGTGGGAAAAACGCAGAATCGTGTCAGTGGTTGAAATTTGTGTGTAGGAAGAAATGCAACAAAATGTGAGAGGTGGATCCCTTACATACAAATAGCATCTGGAACATAGATTGTGATCATCCAAACCATCTATAAAAATTTATTGCAATACTTACTCCACTCTGCATTTTACACACTGCCACCTCTAATATTTTTGCCTTTCTTACATTTCCACCCTTCATCATTTCCAAAATTCACGTTATGCTTTTACTCTTTTATGTTTCGCACACAAAACACACTGTAGAAAATAGGAAATAAGTATAAATGATAACTCTACCACAGTCACATCTTTGTTGCTTTTCAGACGTAAATTTTACCAATTGACACGATTCCCTTTTTTTCTAGGTGGTTTGACATTCGTACTGTACATTTGACTATCAAATGTCTTTGAGATGTTGTTTCTGCTTCACTCATTTCTTATCATCTGCCATTATTGAATTCGTCGACATGTGGACACCACTCCAACTTCAATCGACTTCTTAATGGAAAGATATAATTGATTGGAGAAAGTCATAGTATTGAATTATTGATAGGAGTAGAGTAAACCATGAGATCAATGTGTGAGATAACGTTGAAACTTGATAAAGTGAAATTGATAAATTAACAATCTTTTTGGTTATAATAAATTATTTTGTATCAAGTGAAATTAATTTTTGGGTTATGTTTATATTTATTTTGAAATTTTATTGTTTTGGTTTTGGATTAGATTATTTTTACTTCTTTCAGGTATATCTTATGTGTTTATTGTCTCTTGTTATCTAGATGACAAGGTTCTTTTTTGGAACATGAGGGAAATTGAACCTGGTTGTCATTATTTCCCCCTTTTTTGTAAGCCCCAAAAGATAAAGTAGATTTTGGTTGGGATCTTTAATTTCTTTTTTGAGCCTTCATTTAGGATTCATTGGATTATTAAAATTTAGGTGGTTTTAGTAAAATATTCACAAGTT
Organism: Sequoiadendron giganteum; assembly: GCA_007115665.2. NCBI lineage: Eukaryota > Viridiplantae > Streptophyta > Pinopsida > Cupressales > Cupressaceae > Sequoiadendron > Sequoiadendron giganteum. Next base: position 841,033,123 of record CM021100.1, on the reverse strand, counting down.
TGGGGAAGAAATCTTGAAGTATTACATCCTTAAGTTCATTGTTAAGAAAGATTATTTACTTCCATTTTTAGCCAATAGGCTTCTATTGTAGACTTCTCAGTCCATGAATGTTGACATACTTGTCTCACGTCGGTAAACCTATTCACGACTATCTGAAAACAATTTTCAAGTTTGCTGCAAATTGGCATTTGTACTTTCAAATGCATGGTAGATATTTGCAGTAAATGCATAATTTATATCAAATCAAATCAAATCCGATCAATTTTGGGATCTCTAAAGCAAATCAATTTTTTTTTTTCGCATTTAACATGCAAATCTCCAATCGAATCAAATTTTTGTGAGCCCTAAAACCCTAATATTTTTCAGATCCACTTTTTGTTTATAGATTGAAGCAACAATTGTAGGGAGACTGGTTTTTTATTTTATTTACTTGCTTAAAGTTGTAATGCCCCGTCACGAGACCCTAAAGGAAGTTGCAACACAATGCAGAAGCATACAATTTTTTTTCTTAAAAGTGCATTATTATCAAAGAAGATGCACAGTATTTCGCAACAACCTCTAAGGAAACGTGACAAGATTACATCTATTACCAAACATACACATTACTTGCACATAAAACATTTCAATTAAAATATTTACCATACATTTAATTGCACATAGTTACAAAGCATTAAAGAGACTAACACTAAGAATATAATATAATAAGCTTCGGATTACATTAACTTAAAAGTAGATTACAATACTCATTCCCGGAATGAGGTAGATCAACCTAACTATTACAATTACAAGATTCCTCCTTGAAAATAAATGAGGGGAATAATAATTACATGAGCTAAAATGAAGTAAATAGAAAGCTTAAAATAAATATTGAAACCACTGTGGGCTCTCCATTGGAAAACCTCGTAACGCAATCTGCAAATCAAAGGGGGACCCAACAACGTAGGGCGCACATTCCTCCCACCCAAGTGGTACCTGAAGGCCCACCCCCCGTGCTAGGAGACAGTAACACAGATACATGACCGACTTACTACCTCTAGACACAGGCTGACTCAACACTAAACAAAACCACCACAAGAACAACACTAACTCAAGGATATAATGCTACCTGAGTTAAACGATCAAATAGACTAGTGAACCATATACCATTGACCTAGGAGAAGTGTCACACAAAATACATGAGTTAACCGTCAGATCTTTCCAGATCTCAGCCCCCATCCAATACCACACTCCTACTATCAACACATGAAACATACCCAATCCAAACTAGGGAGGAACAAAACGACCCCGTTTGTGGAAATTGGGTAACACACTAAACACGACAACCACATTGCCAAGTAAATTTACAAACGAAAACATCATAAAATACAACCCCAAATCATTTACACGCCTAAAGAAAGACTTATAGAACCTCATCCAATACCTCAGTTCAATTTACACCAAAATGCCACAAAGAGATCTCAAGCACATCATAAAGGCACACTAGTATAATAACCGCCGTATTTTAATCCAATACCAATTTGCTTATAGACAATAAAATAATTAAATACAATTGCATTCCCCAATTATCCCAATTTAACTAAATAACTATAAGAAACATCATTCTATTTATTATTCCAATTCCCTCAATTTTAAATAATAAAATATCTGTTTCCTTGAATATATTACATCATTTAAATAAATTATAATTTTCTATCTTTCAGAACACATTATTTTAAATTCACCTTATACATGCATTTATATGCAACTAATCCAATGACCATTTAAACGAAAACAATTTCCTTATTTCAAGAAAAAATACATCATTTTAAAATTAACTCAACTTGTACACGAACATGCTCTTCTTAAACATAAGTAAATAATCGAATAATCTAATTTTCAATTCCATGATTATATTTTTTTTTATAAAACATATTAAACCTTTATTTGATATTCAAATACCATAATTATATATATACACAATATGTATATGTATATAATATATACATTATATATATAAATATATATACAACATATATACCATATACATATATAGTTGTAATATATATATATATATATATAAAATATATTAAAACCCAAATGTTATTAAATAAATTCAAAATATAAAAAAAAAAAAACCTAATTCTTTTTTTTTAAAACGACGAACTCATAGCACGTACAGTCGAAGCCTTCACAAGTGGGGTTGCTAGTTGTACTATGTACAGACCGGTCACCCTCAAGAAAGTGCAGAGGGGGCAGTGCATCCCCCTATAAGGTGGGTGCACTGCCTCATAGGCAACGCTCCACCCTATGCATAATGTGGGCGGTGGGGAATACAACCGCCCCCACCAACCACCATTTATTTATTTATTTAATTTTATTTTTTATATATATATTTTTCATTTTAATGAAATTCGATTTCATTTCCCATAAAACTATTATGCCATACGAACGACGATTTTTTTCAATTAAAATAAAATGCACAAAAATAATATGTATATACAAATGTATATATACTACACAATATATATATATATATAAAGAATTTCAACTTAATAGTTAAATTGGAGAAGCTTTTCCAAAACATTCACCTACAGGTGAAATTATTAAATTTCTAGAGAACACCCCAAATTTTACAAAGGATTTTAAAATAACATTTCTGATTAGCTTTCTCAAAACTAAACAGAGGTAAGGAAACTACTATTCTTACAGAGGTTTTTCAATCAAATCCTAATATCCTCTAGGTTTCTCCACCACAAAGTGCACAGAGGTTTCAAAGAAAATTCCTTTTTACTACAGAGGTTTAATTTTCTAAAAATCTAAATGTTGTTTTCCTCTAGGTTTAATTTACAGTTAGATCTAATAAATTTCTCAAATAAAACAATTCAAATTTAAAGATTTTAACTCTAACTAATATTTTCTAAATTTCTTCACGGCAACAACAAAAGCTTTAAAATTTCCTTTCCCTAAAACGAATAATTTTCCTTAATAGATCTAACAATACCATTAACTACACAATACAATTTCTACACCAGATTTTAAACAATCTAATTTAACAAGTAAAGAACCTGTATCAAGAAGCTTCTGATGAGTTGAATCTTGATGTTGAGCCTCTTCCAAAGCTTTCACAACTTCTTCCCAGCAATCACAATATTCCCAGCACCAAAACCATATCCAAATTCATAGCAAATAAAATAAAACAATTCTTTTCAATTTCCTACAGCCAAGAAACTTCTACAATCTTCTGGGTTTTTTTTCAATTTTCCATTCTTATAGTTATTTAGTTAAATTGGGATAATTGGGGAATGCATTTGTATTTAATTATTTTATTGTCTGTAAGCAAATTGGTATTGGATTAAAATACGGTGGTTATTATATTATTGTGCCTTTATGATGTGCTTGAGATCTCTTTGTGGCATTTTGGTGTAAATTGAACTGAGGTATTGGATGAGGTTCTATAAGTCTTTCTTTAGGCGTGTAAATGATTTGGGGTTGTATTTTATGATGTTGGCGTTTGTAAATTTCCTTGGCAATGTGGTTTTCGTGTTCAGTGTGTTACCCGGTTTCCATGAACGGGGTCGTTTTGTTCCTCCCTAGTATAGAGTGGGTATGTTTCGTGTGTTGATAGTAGGAGTGTGGTATTGGATGGGGGCCAGGATCTGGAAAGATCTGACGGGTAACTCATGTATTTTGTGTGACACTTATCCTAGGTCAGCGGTATATGGTTCACTGGTCTATTTGATCATTTAACTCAGGTAGCATTGTATCCTTGAGTTAGTGTTGTTCTTGTGGTGGTTTTGTTTAGTGTTGAGTCAGCCTGTGTCTAGAGGTAGTAAGTTGGTCATGTATCTGTGTTACTGTCTCCTAGCACAGGGGGTGGGCCTTCGGGTACCACTTGGTTGGGAGGAACGTGCACCCTATGCTGTTGGGTCCCCCTTTGATTTGTAGATTGTGTTGCGAGGTTTTCCAGTGGAGAGCTCGCAGTGGTTTTAGTATTAATATTTTAAGCTTTCTATTTACTTTAGTTTAGCTCATGTAATTATTATTCCCCTCATTTATTTTCAAGGAGGAATCTTGTAATTGTAATAGTTAGGTTGATCTACCTCATTCCGGGAATGAGTATTGTAATCTACTTTTAAGTTAATGTAATCTGAAGCTTATTATATTATATTCTTAGTGTTAGTCTTTTTAATGCTTTGTAATTATGTGCAATTAAATGTATGGTAAATATTTTAATTGAAATTTTTTATGTGCAAGTAATGTGTATGTTTGATAATAGATGTAATCTTGTCACATTTCCTTAGAGGTTGTTGCAAAGTATTATGCATCTTCTTTGATAATAATGCACTTTTAAGAAGAAAAAAATTGTACGCTTCCACGTTGTGTTGCAACTTCCTTTAGGGTCTCGTGGCGGGGCATTACAAAATCCTTTTCATTTGTTCCTTCAAGCACAAGGATCCTTCTTTCATGAAGTTGCTCTTTCCAACGTGTTCTCCTCGAAAAAGTACGATTTCGCTCCAAATCGTGTGTTTTTTGTTTGCTAGGTTAAAATGGTGCAAGAAACCCGTAATATTTTCTCTCCTTATCTCTGTTGACTCCTAATCTAATCACTGCAATATTTTTTATCTTATCTTTATCTTAATAGAACCGTTTTGTTTACTGAGGGATTAAATTAATGGCACCACCAAGCTATAGGGAGATTGGTTCTGGTTTGTCTCATTTAAAAACATTTATGCCATGGTAGGGTTTTGTAAAATTTTTTTGCAAACTCTTCCCATTTTTTATCATTGGTGTCATTGACACCATGACACAATTTGTGCAAAATGTATGGCATGCAAAGCTAATCTAATGGAGGTTCCTTGTTTTTTGGAGGAGGTTTTATTCCTTCACAAACCACTCAAGCTAACGAAGGCAAGTTGTCATTTGCTCGGGTAAGCAAATTTCACTACTGGTTGTTTTCTTAAGTTTTTGTGTTTCAAGAATTGATTTTTCTTTTCTATTCTTCTAGGCCTTGGTTTTGCAAAAAACCAGTAATAGTACAAGGCTTCTGCATTTGACAATGAAGTAGAATATTGGTGATGCTAAATGAAACAATCTAAAAAATAGGCTTGCACTATATCAAATATCTAGTAATAACAAAGGGACATCCATCAAAGCATAAGTGGAGGGATTTTTTTGTCATATTTTGTAGCTACAAGTGCCCTTAGGCATCCTCTACACCATGAACATACCATCTTCAATAGAAACCAGTTTAGGGCTTCTACTATGTTTTGCATCAACAATATTTTGGTCTTTACATATTTTACACATATAGTTTATGTCAAGATTTAAGTTGTAATATGGCTATCATTATAGGGATTGTACAACCTATGCTTCTTTAGGCATCCTCTACACCATGAACAAATCATCTTCAATAAAAATTCATTTAGGGCTTCTATTGTGTTTTGCATCAACAATATTTTGGTCTTTACATCTTTTACACCTATAGTTTATGTCAAGATTTAAGTTGTATTGTGGCTATCATTATAGGGCCTCAAAAAAACTAAGACAATTTTAGCAACTTTCATTTAAATTTAGGATGTGATATTTGGTCTTACACCAGTTGGCATACCCATTAATAGGGAACAACAAGGTATAGGTTTTTCTCAAGGTACTAGATACTCTAAAGTCTCAGTAAGAGCTCAAACAAGCTGATTTACTCCCATAATTGCTTTACAATCTCCTCAAATTCACAATACTAAGTTTCTAGGACTAGGTTTCTATCTTCATTTTTATATTGACACAAACTTTGTTATTAGAAAAAATCTAAATCCTTGTTATTTTGTGCTAGTTACTATAACATATTTTAGTTGGTATTTATTCATAATAAATTGATTCAATGTATACATATATGTTTTTTACTTGAAGCAAATTATAGATTCAAACCTTGTATTTTTCAGTCAAAAGATTTGAACCCATTAATCTTTAGGCAGAGTAATTGAAGATAACTAAGATGTTTTATACAATTTACTTTAGGGAATTGGCAATGCCTCTCATATGAGGGTGTGTTGTAGCATGTTCATTTAATCTCGCAATCAATTCTTCAAGCTCTCTTTTGTTGTTTTATATTTGATTTAAAATATTTTCTTGAGTTCGTATAGGATTTCTATGAATTGAGGGAGGGGTTGTATGTTCTTCTTGTTTGGGAGGTTCTTCGTAAGGAGGCGATTGTGAATTACCAATATTTGGAGGTGGAGATTGATTTCCTAGAAATTAAAACAAAGTTTAATTAAAAAACCTATTTTTTATTTGCAATTTAATTCAAATTTGATACTAAAATTGAAATGTGTACATCTTTCACCTCTGTGAAATCTTGGTGGCATCCTCACAAATAATCACATGCCAAGAGTGCAAAAAATGGTCTTCTTTTGGAAAGCATAGGTTGTAGAGGTGAAAAACAATAGGTAAAAGTCACAGCCAGAGCAAAAATACAGTTTCAATATTGGTTTTTTTATCTTACTTTTCTATTTGGCACTCGCATGATTTGGCACACTCAAAATGCTTATTTCACATGATTTTTCTAATTTGGAACATTTTTGTGTCACAACTTGGTGCACTTACCCTTATAGATAAAATTATTCTTTACATTCATTGAGAAGTAGCTAGTTAGTTAGTTAGTTAGTTAGTTAGTAGATAGATCATAGAAGTGAGATTAACTCAATTAAGTAGTCACTAGCATAAAATTGGAGTCTTGAGTTATTTGCATGTGAAATTATAATAAGCCTATAGTGTTCTAAGAGCCAATTTTTTATCTACGTGTTACAGGCTAATAAGTATTTTGTAATAATTTTATTTCTTGAATCAATGAGAATAAATTTTTTTGTCATGATAATTTTGTTGTGTTAACTCTTAGTTGCGTAATTGGATAGTCCTATATATAGACCCTCCATCTTTGATTGCATCAAGTGGTATCAGAGAAATTTTTTATTCCTTTTGGAGTGAAAACATTCCAGAAGGTCCTAGGGTGAATAAATCATCAACTTGATGTAGCTTGTAATTTTTTTTCAATAGAGCACAACTATGAGGTAATTGCAACCTTATAGTTAGATCATTGACTTGAGCTATTTGCACTAGATCTGAAGGAAAGATGCCACCAAGGAGAATGGTTGGTATGGCCAATATTGTTGGAACGATGGAATAAATATTGGGCATGATGAGGACGATGGATATTTGATTGGATGTTGTAGAAGAAGATAGGAAAACAGGCCTAAACCCTATACATGAGGATGGGAGAAATGATGATGAATTACGAGTTCAAGCCCCATATTTGAATGAAGAAATCCTAGAAGAAGAGTTAGAATAGATAAATATTTTTAAATTCATCTCCAAAAATAGTATGAGACCTAGAATTAAAATATCTAATTACGCTAGTAATTTGAATCCCGGAGAATTGATTGACTAGATAAATGACATGGAAGAATATATTGAAGAGTATGATGAAATCAAAGATCGTAAAAGGGTCAAATTTTCTAAAACTAACTCGAAAGGTCATGGTACTATTTGGTGGAGTTAAGTTCAATTAGATAGAAATAGAAGATGAAAAGAAAGAATCACAAAATGGGACAGGATGACACGACAAAGTTGAAGAATCCATTCATGCATGCTAATTATAAGCTATAAATATTGAAGAGATCACAAAACTTAAGAAAAAAAGGAGAATATAGTGAAAGAGTACATTAAGGAGTTCCATAAGATAATCATTAGAATTGGTCATAGTGAAGCTAGCAATGAGAGAGTGGTATTGTACATAAATTGCCTCAAGATCAACATCCAATAAGAATTGAGTTTGGTAAGAATGAAAATGGTGAAGAGAATATAAAAATATATTTGAATAGAGACAAAGAGGTAGAGGAGGAATATTCTAGAGAGATAAACCACAACATGGTGAAAGGAGACCATATGAGGAGAAAAACAAGGAGGGAAGTTGATATCGTGGAGATGATAGTCCAGTGAAAATTTCCAAGGGAGGAGTGATCAAAATTCTTATCATAGTGAAAGAGGAAGTAACAGTACCTACCACAATGATGTATACTCGAGAATTGATAGGGAATTTGACAAGAATCCTTTCAGAGGAACTTTCTTCAAATATGGAGGAGGGAATCAAGCATTTGAATTTCATCAAGGGAGTGCTAGTAAAAGAGGAGAGAATAACACAAGAAAAACATATTAAGAGGAATAACTTGTTGCATCACTAAAATATATTAGAAAATTTGATAAGGGTGAATCATTGGTCATGAGGAGAGCCTTTTTGCAGACTAGGATGATTGAGGAATAGACACAAAGGAAATTTTATTTAGAAAAGTGTGCAAATTAGGAGGTAAGTAATTGGAAAATTATCATTGATAATGATGACACAAATAATTTGGTCTTTGAAGAAATGGTGAGGAAGTTGAATTTGAAGATGATAAAACATACAAACCCTTATAGGATCACATGGATTCAAGATGAACAAAAGATGCTGGTAAGTGAGCAATGTTCGGTGAAATTTCTCATAGGATCATTTAATGATGAGTATTGTGTGATCTATTATTCCCATGGATGCATGTCATATGTTGTTGGGAAGAACATGGTAGTATAATAGGAAGGAAATTCACGATGGAAGAAAGAATACCTACAATATGACCATGAATGGGAAGACACATAAATTAATTCCTTTTGAGGAGTGTAGGAGGGAAGTGTGCATTAATGCAAAAATTTGTTTGGTGGATGAAAGGAAAATTTTAGATGAATTGACATGAAAATATTTATTTTGTATTAATATCAAGGAATTGCAACAAGTAAAATGCATAAAATACCACCACAAAGGAAGAGGAACCACAACGAAAGGAAGTCTCTAATTGATTAATAGAATATCAAGATATTATATCGGAGAATGTCCTAGAAGGATTACCACCACTTTAGAGCATCATTCATCACATAGATCTCATACGTGGAGATATTTTGCCAAAAAAAGCACATAGGATGACACCAACAAAAAATATGGAGCTCAATAAACAAGTACATGAACTAAAAAGTAAAGGACTAATCTAAGAAATTTTAATCCCTTATGTGGTACCAACAATATTAACACAAAAGAAATTTGAAGAATGAATGATGTGAAAAGTCTAAAGAGCTATCAATAAGATCACTATCAAGTACAAATTCCCATTTCCAATTATGGATGATATTATAGATTGTCTAAGTGGTGTTAAGTACTTCATAGAAATAGATCTTAAGAGCAAATACCATCATATTATTAGATTGGGCTAAATATAAGTTAATTTGTCTCATTGCATAAGATTAAGACATTTGTCACAGTCTAATCAAATCATCATCTAATGTTTGTTTTTTTTCCTTTTATAAGGATTATCATTCATTGTAAACAATTATCCATGTAATCCAAGTATTAATTATTCAATACATAGGGCATATCAGATGCTTTTGTAAATCATTTTTTTCTCTTTCGATTGCATAGCGAATCAGTTGCTTTGATCTCTCATTTGTGATAGGTGTTTTGATTGCAAGTGTTTTTTGGGAGTTGCAGGGTTCACTATCAACTCCAACAATAAATTTTGAGGTGTTCATTTGGAAGTCTTAGGTTTTTTTCCCTAATGTGCTCAATTGTCAATTTAGAATTCAGAGTTTGAAGCTTGACACATTTTCTTAAAAAGGGATTAGAATTTCACCCCTTAGAACTTGTAGATTACATCTTATAGTCCAAACTCTAAAGTTTGAGACAACATGATTCAGACACCAAACTCCTAGGGTGAGCGATTTTATTTTTGAACCCCTAGCCTATGCAAATGTGAGCTCAAACTCCAAACTCTAAGCTACACACGTTGTTTCAAGAAATCTATGTTTTGTATAGTTTCATCCCTAATGTTTAAACCAAGGGATATTGTTTCATTTCTTCTCACCTTTAGAGATACCTAAGGAGTGGTTCATTGCTTGTTTTAGTCAAAGTGTTAAGGCTATGGCATACTTAGTCTTCCACTTGTATCACTATGCTTAGTGCATTTGTAAGCATGTTAGGTGTGTGTTATATTATGCCATCACACCTTGCAGATGTAGATGTACAATGTGACATGCTTGGTATCACATTTATATTAGAAAGAAGTCATTCATCTAATTTCTGTCCATTCATCTAAGTTTGCGTGTTCTGCTTCACTCACTTCTGTTCAACTCTTGTCTATTAATACCATGGAAATGTAGAAATTTCTTGCATTAACAAACATCGACTCAGTCTCTCTCTCTCTCTGTCAGTCATGAAGGGCGGTACGGTCATGGCGCACTCGTCAATCTATCAATTCATGTTTTGCGTGGTGCAAACGATAGATTTAGACAGTTTTACATGATCATATCTCTGTCTATTCGAATGAAACGTAATACAAACGTAAATCTATGTTTTTTATGTACAAAACCGCGTGGAAAAAACGCGGAATCGTCAGTGGTTGAAATTTGTGTGAAAATTTGTAAAAGAAATTCAGCAAAGACGATTCATGTGAGAGGTGGATCCGTCTGTAAAAATTTATTACATAGGTTACGCTTTCAGTCTTATTCATTTCGTACACGAAACACACGGTAGAAAACAGGAAATAGTTTTGTCGCCAACTTTAATTATAAATGACAGTTCTACCACAGTAGTCTGACATCTTTGCTGCTTTTCAGACGCAAATTTCACCAACTGACACGATTCCGCTTTTTTTCCACGCGGTTTGAGATGTTGTTTCTGCTTCACTCATTTCTTATCAGATCTGCCATTATTGAATCTGTGAAGATGTGGACACCACTCCAACTTCAATCGACTTCTTAATGGAAAAGATATAATTGGTTAGAGAAAGACAAAGTATTGAATTATTGATAGGACTAGAGTAAACCACGAGAATCAATGTGTGAGATAATGTTGAGACGGTTGGTTGATAAAGTGAAACTTGATAGCCTAGCTTAACAATCTTTTTGGTTATAATAAATTATTTTGTATCAAATGAAATTAATTTTGTGGGTTGTGTATATATTTATTTTAAATTTATTTTATTTTATTTTGTTATATAATAAAGATAGTTTTGGAGTAGATTATTTTTACTTCTTTCAAGAAGATCTTATGTGTTTATTTTTAGTTTAGGGCGCTCTTTCTATTTAGTGTTTCTTGTTGTCTAGATGACAAGGTTTGTTTCTTGCAAAGAGAGAAATTGAACTTGGTTGTCATTATTTTCCCCTGTCTTGTAAGCCCCAAAAGATAAAGTAGATTTTGGTTGGGATCTTTAATTTCTTTTTGGAGCCTTCATTTAGGATTCATTGAATTATTAATTTAGATGTTTTTAGTAAAATATTCAGAAATTTGGGGAAGCAATTTTGAAGTATTGCATCCCCAGATTTAAGAAAGATTATTTACTTCTTTTTTTATTTTTATGTTAATATAGAATCAAAACTAGGGGTTATACCATTTATTATGCTTACTCAAGATTAATCACATTACAAAATGTAAAGATGATGATTGAAGTTTTTAAAAATTAGTCAAGGATAATTACAAAAGAATCTTTAGAAACTAAAAGAAGATTTATAGGTCATACAACTATATAGTCAAAGGATGAAAGTGCACTGCACAAACATCCACACACTATACAACTGACCATGTACAATGTGCTTGAAGACTTCACAATGTGGGATCAAAGCATCAAACTAACATAGGGAAACACATTCCAACATATAGGGTCAACACAATAAAAAAAAACCAAAATGTTAGCATTATGAGTAGGAAAAAGGCTAAGGCTAGGCTTAAATGATCCTTAAACATGCGACAAGAGGTCAATACCAAAAAATCTCAAAATATAATATAATATTTATAAGGTATAAATTTTTTAACATGTTTTTTTATTCCCTCTCAGTTTCATTTCCTTAATTTTCCTATTTTATTAGGCCTACATGCCCTTTAATTGTTTGTTCAAGTTTGTGTGTCTTCCTGTTGTTTTTGCATTTTTTATATGTCATCTTAAACTTTCAGGATCAGAGCCCTTTCCCTGCTTTATTCATCAAAAACATTAAACTTTGTCTCCACTTTATTGGGTTAATGTCATTAAGTGATCAAGTTCAATAATATATAGAAAAGAAAAATACTGAAAATAATATCTTATAAAATAAAATAAAATATCTTAAAAAAAACATAAAAACTATAAAATAAAAATGTTAGAAAATCACAAACATATATAGAAAATAAAAATAGAGAAATCTTATACAATGAGAAGAATGTGAGAAATAGAGAATTTGACTTAGATAGAATAAACTACTACATATGAAGAGAACTAATGCATGATTCAAGATCTAGCTTGCTTTTCCACTAGGAATCATGAGAAGAGAATGCATGACTTAAGGTCCAGTATAGTTTATCTCTAGGAATCATCAGAATCAATGAATCACTAATGCTAGCTTGCTTTGTTGCTAGGTGATTTAGATGTTTGATAAAATGTAGGAGCACTTAGAATAGAATTGTTTATTTGTTGGTGACCCAAGATATATAATGGTATAGAGATCAAAATTTCACTCAATAAATAACAATTACTTAAATTGTTACCAACTAATCTTAATTACTCTACACTAGGGTTAAAAAGCCAAGGATTTTGTTTAATAATTTATCTACAACTAATATTATGTCAATTAGACCTTTAGTGATTTAACCATAAAGAAAAAATATCTTATTAAATGAAGATCCAAAACACTTAAAAAAGGAAACTAATGCTAATTACAAAAAAATGATAAATAAAAATAAAAAATCAAATGCAAAAATGGAAATAGGATGAAAAAGAGAAGGGTGAAGCCACAATAGGGGTTTACAATTCAAGTGAGGAAGGAAAACTCACAAAAAATGACCCCAAAGAAAAAAAAATGATTTTAGGGGTTCGTACAAACCTATTGGTTCGATCGAACCAAAAAGGGGTTTGCTCGAACCAGGGTTCAAGCGAACCCCTTTGCATCTTTGCTGCCAAAAAAGCCAATGCAATGCATAGCATAGGGGTTCGAGTGAACCCCTTCAAAGAGGTTTGCTCGAACCCCTATGGGTTCGAACGAACCCCCTTATCCCTCATTCCCCATCTCAGGCACAAAAAAAATAAAAAAATTGGCACTTTGGAGCTCGGGTTGAGGATGAAAATGGAGGAATCTTCACAAACCCAACTAGAATCAAGTAGTCCTCAGAGCGAGCTATCCAACGAATATAATTTTAATATTTTTTGGTTTTATTATGTATGTGTTTTTAAGTTTTATTAAACATAGGTTTTTCATCGAAAGTCAAGCTCTCTGTTTTGCACATGTGGAAAAATAGCAGATTATCAAAATAAAATTTTTTAAAATACATTGAGGCTGGGTATTGATGTCCTTGATCCATTAAAAAAAAAAATTGAATTTCGATACATACAGAAAAAGTTATGTTGTATACAGTCCGCCTATATCTGAATTACAATTGGTTTGACTTTGAAACTTGATTAAGGAAAAAATATTTAATAAAAAACTATGAGACCAAATGCAAGTGCTAGATATCGTAGTTACAAATCTAAATTTGAAAAAATTAGAATTTTATCATTCATACAGAAAAAGTTATGTTGTATATGGTGAGCGTCACTTTTTAAAAATGTTGTTTTCTGAAAAAAAACCAGTTTTCGTGGGAGATGGAAAAAAAAGTGCAATCTGATTCCAAAAAAATTGAAAAAAATATTTTTAGAATCTACAGACAAAATGTGATGAGACTCTAGTTTGCATCATCTCCAAATTCCTCACGGTTCAGTCGCTATAGGTGCCCGAATATGAAGATTTAGTTAAAAATAATAATTGCAGTGTCTAGTTTGGCCAAAAATTGTAAACCACTATTGTGGGATCACCCAGAAACACAGACTAAAATGTTGGACTTGATTGTGCTAAGTGCTAGTACTTTGTCTAGATGATAGTGCAACATATTATAGTATCATACAAAAAGAAATCTCAAGGCATTATATATTGACAAGTCAAACACTCCTTATTGACCAATCTCCATGCCCTCACTTTTATTTGAAAATCACATTAACAATGTTTATTAACACTTGTGAATGTGTGTGTGTGTGTGTGTGTGTGTGTGTGTGTGTGTGTGTGTGCACATGTGATTAGAATATGTGCCCTAAGTATATGTATGATTTACAAATATTTTAGTATAGTGTGAAGGGGAAGAACAAATTAAGAGATCCTTAGGATGTGTGCCTCCAAAATAAGAAAAAATAGGGTGTCCTTTCCCTTAAAATATAGGATAGAAAAAAGAAGATAACAACACCATAGATAAAGAGAAGCATAAAGGCGCATGAAAAATAATTAAAAAATAAAAGGATAGCAAGATAGATGTGATCTTAATATAGCTAGCATTGGTCATATTGAAAAGAGGAAGTTTTTTTTCTAAACCTCACAAGAAATAATCTTAGATGGAAGAAATGTGATATCCATTATATTAGAATAAATGTAGTTGATTGGAGTACATACTTTAGGTGGCTTAGAAAAAGACAAAATATGAATCTTCTGTAAATCCTTTTGAAGCATGCCATAATAAGAACGTGAAGTTTGTATCAACTCCAAAAGAAAGATCTTATCTTGAGTAGCCCAAAGCTACTCAATAAGATCATATTATTTGATGTTATTAATGTGAATATGAGGATATGATGAAAGAATATGAACTTTTGAAATAAGATAAAAAAGCACATGATTGAGTTTTTAGTTTTCTCAAGTGTTTTATGTGTCCCCTATGACATGAAATTTGATAATAGGATCCACGGGTTCATCAAGAAAAGATCATATGGTGACAATTGGATGTGAAGGTGTGAGCAGATTAGGCACTAATGCATGGTAATTTTAGCAAAGAGCAAAGAGGCTACATCTTTAATGTTGGTGCACTATTGGTGTGAAAGGGGTGTTTTACCTGACTAGTTCATCACCTAGGTCCTAATCACACTTGTTACTTGAGTTTACTTAGGGTACACATAGGATACTTATCACTTTATGTCTCAAGTCATAAGATTAAGACACATAATAATCTTATGCAATCCTATGTTCACCTTGGTCTATATAACCAAGGGGTTTCGTTTGTAATTCATTCATTCAATTGGAAGTAATTCATTATCATTGTATCATGTGTATCCTTTGATAGAATAGAGTTATTCTCTGATAGTTGATCTCTCTTGTGCTTTCATAGAAGTTTTTAGATCTTGTGTGGCTACAATCTTTATCCAAATATTGCATGGCATAGAGATTTCTATACCAACTCTTACATGGTGGAGTTATTAAGCATCACCAAAGTGGGTGCAATAAGTCTATTCATAAAAGATGCACTAATTAGGGGAGTTTTAGTGTTATGAATATAAGGTTTTGAAGAAGAAATTGAAATCATATGTTTTGGTAGTACTGGTTCCTAAGTTTTGGTCCCATGTTCCAAGCTTTTAGGTCAATACTAAATGGTTAGGGCATGCTAAAACTGTCTCTAGGGTTTTTTCTAAGTCTTAAACCCTTGAAAACCTTACATTTCTAATGCATTCAATAGTTTATTATAATTTTGCTTTGACCCTTTGTAGTTGGTAACTGGTTGTCTATCATGACTTATGTCTCTCAAGTCATTTGTTTACCGGTCCTCTTGGCCTAATGTTTACCAATTGAATTGTGTCATTCATCGTTTGGAAAATATTTTAGTCATCGAATTAATTCATGCAAATTCCTTTTACTTTATTAATTCATTCCATCCATTGCCTAGGTGCAACTCCCTTTTAAATTGTCTTAATGTGTGCATGCTTTAAGTTGTGCCTTAAGTTGCTCGCAGGATGAATTAAATGTTGTCAAGTTTATTTTTTCTCAATGGTTTCATTCTTCGGTGGGAAATTTTTTATTCATAAAAGTATGCCCGCAAAACCATGGGAAGCTTCCACTTGGCAAGTTATTTACCAAGAAATCAAGTGGGTCCCACCAAAGATTATGTGGCAAGCATTAAGGATTTTTTCCATTCTGTTGAACCCTTTGGGTGTTCCCACAACAAGACTACAAAATTGCAGGAAGGCGACATGTGGCAATGTTTTTGACAAGCACACTATCTGGGAAGAAAATGGGTGCCATATGGCACATTCTGGTGACTTTTTCATAGTTCCATGGAAGATATTATATTAAGGTTTAATCTAACTATGGAACAGTGGGAAGATGCCATGTGGCAATGCTTGAGTCATCTGATGGATCCATAAAGGGTGTTGAAGAAAATTTATAAGTATTACAACATGAAGGGAACCTTAAAGGGGCATCTATTTGATGGAACATGACATGATCTAAATGGTTTCCACTATTTTGCAAGCCTTCATCTGTCACTTTATTTCATGAAGCGGAATAGTGGGAGGCTACCATGTGGATTATGCTAACTCTTTTTCTTGGTGGTGAAGCTTTGGATGAGCTATAAAGTAGAGCCAAATGGAATATTTTGATTGGCTCATGCATTTTTTAAATAAATTCAAATATTTTCAAATCAACTTAATTAATTAACACCATCTGATCAAGCTTTTTATGTGAAATTTGACAACCCATATTCAAACCTATTGAGCAAGTAGTTGCATGCTCTCTAGCTCATGCAAGCTAAGAGTAATAGTAGAAAAGACACTCTCCATCCATGAATTTAATATTTTTTTCTCATAAAAGAAAAATTCTAGGCAATCTAACACTTCACCTAAGCATTCAAAGCATCTAGAGAGAAGATTTGGTAATTTTAAGAGATTTGTTGCATCGAGCTAGGGTCTTTACATCCAAAAACTAGTAAGTCCATCTATTACTTAAATTCATGCTTAATTTCTTATCAAATTGCTTGCATTTTCTTGTTGTTGTGTCATGTTTGCATTCTAGGTTTTTATCTTGAGCTAGGATATTGTAGTTTGCATTAGAATTTGTAGTGTAGGAAAATGCATACCCTTTCATTTTCACACTTGTTTGGGCCCGCCTTGGTTTATTTATCTTCATTTATGTCTTAATTGGTCCTATTTTGCATCCACAAGCTTAAAAAACTATATCTTTTTCTAGAAAATCCCGACAAACATCAATGGATAAATGATAATTTAATGATTCTAGCTGAGTGTCCCTTTTTTGGGTCAAGACTAAGTCACCACCTAGGGCGTATTTGTCCCCCCGAGGTCTTGGGACCCCCTTTTCAATGGAACCTTAAATAGGCCCCTTTTTGGAGTCTATGCCCCAAGTTTTTAGGACTTGGGACTAAGATGCCACTTAGGGTGTGGGGGCTGCCACAATAATGGGTTACACTTTTTGGGACATCCTTATTTTTGCTGAAATAACATATTTTTAGAAAATATAATGATTTAAGCCTTAAAAGTGTTCCATTTAAAAGATTTAAATTGAAGAGGGTTTGATCAAACCCACTTATATCAAACCCCCATGGATAGAAACTCGCTAGTTTTAAACCATACCTATAATGGAGTCTCCTCTACACCTATCAAAATGCTGATAAAAAACCACTTTTGATTTATCTTTTGGGGGATCAAATTAATTTATTTAAAATTTATTTTTTGTAAACATGTAGTCCTTATTATAAGCTTCCCAAAAAGTATAATTTTAAATATATTTAATTTTTTATTATATTTATTTTTTATTTCTTATGAATTTAGGTTTTTAAATGAACATCGAGGTCTTTGTTTCACATATATGGAAAAATAGGAAAAGAGAGAAAAAAATTCTAAAAAATAAATGTACACTAGCTATTGATGTCCTTATTCAGACAAAAAAAGAATAAGTTAATTCAAATGCATACAAAAAAAGTTATGCAACTGAAAGTATAATATTTCTAAATTATAATTACTCTGACTTAGAAAATTAATTAAAATATATATATGCAACAAAAAATTATGAAAAAATATCCATCCACTAGATATTGGTGTGAAAAAAATTTATTTAAAAAATTAGAATTGTATCCTTTTTATAAAAAAAGTTATGCAACTGAAAGTAAACATCACTTTTTGAAAATGTTGTTTAGTAGAAAAAAAATAATTAGTAAAAATTACATAAAAGGATTTACAATTTTTATTTATTTTTAATATAATTAGAATCTACACACGAAATCTCACAAATCACTAGTTTTCTTCATCTTCAAATTCTTAATGGTTTAGCTTCTATAGGTGTAAGAAAGTGAAGATCTGGTGAAAAATGTTGCTTTCATTGTCAAGTTTGGCCAAAAAGTGTAAGCCATTATTGTGGGATCACCCGTGTCTTAGTCCCCCTTAAGCTTTTTTTGAGATTTAATTTCAAATCTTGGCAGGATTTGACCTCCTTTAATTAATGATTCCATATGTCGACTTGTTGTGGTGTAATTTCAGGATATTAAGCATGGATAAGTATAAATACAAGGTTCATTCACTCATTTTCATATCTAGGATAACAAGTCTTTTGTGAGAGAATTCCTAATAGAATAATTGAGTTCACAAGAGCATTCAAGAGAAATTCATCAAGCATTTGGATCCAGCATCAAGATTCAAGCATCATATCAAGGAGATTGTTGCATCATGTGTGTTTTTTAGCTAACATTTGTGATGTAAAGTTTTGATTCAAGCAAGCAATCCAAGTCAAGATTCATCAAGCATTTCAAGATCTATATCAAAACTAGCCATTTCACACAATTTTATAGATTTCACAACAAGGATTTGGTTAGTTGTAACATTGCAAGTTGTTCATTCATCATTTCCATTCATTTTATTCTATTTCATTTCAAGGTTTAATTACCAACAAGGGGTTTGACCAAGGCAAACCCCCATTTACTAACAATCAACAAGTTTTTCCTCTCTTGAGTGTTTGTGATTACAAATTTAGGTTGAAGACTTGAAGATCATTAGGAGTGCAAAGTTGCATCACAAAGTTGTCATCTTCATGGAAACCCACCTATAGGCCAGATTCAGAAGATTTAGAACCTAAGATCCAAGAGGAAGGAAGTGTAGACCTTGGACCTCAGGACCACATTCAGAGATTTAAAAAATTCCAAATGGGACTAAGTCACCACCTAAGGCGTCTTCTTCCTCCTAAAGGTATTTTTTACAAATTCCTTAAGATCCGGTTTCGACATCTGAAGACTCTGCATTTGCCTCGAAAAACAGTAGCAAGACTAAGACAACAACAAGGGTGTCTTAGTCCTCCATAACAATTTTTGACAACATTTTTTGCATTTCTAGAATCATCATTGCATTTTTAGAACTTCCAGGAACACATACCCTAACTTGTTGCATAATTTCATTGTTTGCATCATTCATTTAGCTTACATTATTAGGTTTTGTGAGTTGAATGCTTATTTGTCTTTTCCAAGCTTTTTATTGGTGGTGAACCCCTCAAAGCTTTAAAGAACCCCTCCTAGGTACTTCCCTATTGAGAATTGACTCACCTTTGAGGTTGATAGTCAATCCAATTTGGGATCCAAGGACAATATTGAATGACTTAGGGAAGATAGGTGAAATCCCATCCCTATTTTCCCCATGATTCATTTTGGTGAACCTAACCTTTTTGAGCATTCATTTTTTGATTTGGAGTTCATTAAAATCCTAGATCTAGGTTGCATTCATTCTTGCATTGCATCTTGCATTAGTTAAATTGTATCTAGGGTTTCTCATTTTTGCATTAGTGAAAGTGCATATAAGTTGCATTTTTGCTTTCTTACATCATCTTATTTCATTGAAAAATTGAAAAGTGCATTGTTAATCATCCTAATTTCATTTAGAAACATTGTTATTGCATTCAATTGCTTGTCACTAGTTCATTTTTCTTGCATTCATCTACATATTTTTATATTTCCAAACATCAGCTACCTAAATAGGCAACCTGGGAACATTGTAAAAAACTTAGAATTTGTTGTTTCTCTACAAAAAACCTTTACTAGGACTAAAACGCCCTACCTAGCGTCTTAGTCCCTCTATGGGTTTCTGGATCATAACCCTATCTGAGTTATGTGCTTTCTGTTCCACTTTCTGGACCCTCAAAATTCCCTTAGTAGGACCAAGACGCCCTTGCTAGCGTCTTAATCCCTGTTGAGTTTGAAGCTGTAGTTTCCAAGGTTTAAATTTTTTTTTTTTCACTTATGTTTGTTGTCATTGGTTATCTATTTTAGTGGGTTTACCTTCTGTTACATGCATTTCACTAAATCTAGTTTAAAGTGCTTCATTTCATGCATTGCTCAATTCCAAATTTGCATTTACAACATTTCATCTTCCAATTTGTTGCATGATGTAATCAAAAAATTACCTTGTTTCAAATTTGAGAATTGCATTTAAACATTTCACTTTAGGTCATTGAATTACACTTTCTTTACTTTTCTATGATATCATATTTTCTTTCAAGAGATGTGGCTTTGATATGGTTAAAAATGGATTGCATAAGTACAACATTCCCTCTTATGAGTTCAATTTAGAATTAAAAAATGAGGTCATTAATAAACATGTTAGTCATCCTTCTACTATCTTTCATAGTTATGAGAACATCTTAGAGAAAGCAGATCAAACCATTGACACAATCCTTAATATTACATTGCCTATTGCTGAGGATGGTATGATACAAGAGGATGCAAGTGTATAAAATCATAACAATCATACTTGTTCTTCTCCTAATGCCTCTCCTATTAGTGACAAAGGTATCTTGTTGAAAGAAGATACAAGCATTGAGAATCTTGATTGTCTCTCTCCTTTTCCCCCTTTGGAAGATATTAGAAAACAAAAAGATGAGATCATAGAAAAATTTATAAACATCACCTTACCTAGTCTCCATTCATCCCTTGTGAGAATGTTTTAGTGAAAGAGGATGATATCATAGATAGCCATGAAAATCAAAATTTCTCTTCTCCTAATATCCCTCATCGATGCAAAAGGAGAATAGGTTGGTGTTAGAAGAAGCACCTATTGAGAGTCATGAGAATCTTGTTCCTCCCTTCCCTAATGCTCCTACCATTTGGAAAGATCTATTTGGTAAGCATGAAAATCATAGTTTTCATTATCTTGATGCCTCCCCTACCTATGATGAAGCTATTTTACAAAATTTAACCATGAAATGTGATGAACATCTTACAAGCTCTCCTACTAGGGTAGATGGTAGAGAACAAGAGAATGAGACCTTAGAGAAAAAGGATAAAGTCATGAATAATCATAACAATCAAATAGAGCCTTCTCCTAATATCCCCACTATTGATGAAAAAGACAATTCAACCATTGATAAATCTCTTACATGCAATGAAGTCATCTTGGAAGAACCAACCCTTGAATGTCAAGAACATTTAGTTTGTAGTTCTCTTAAAAACCCTCCTACTAGGGAAGATATAATGGTGGAAGATAATGAAAAATTTGACAATAGTAATTCCTTAGATGAAGATGATGAAGTAACATTAGACTCCTCGTCACTAATAAATCATGAAAATAAGGATAATTCTTCTGAGGTTATGCACATTAGACACCCCTTGGAGTACTCTCCCGAGCCTAAACTTATCATTTATCCACCCTCTCAAAAACCACAAGTTCAAAACAAAACTGTACTTATCCTCGAACCGCCTAAGAACAATGTTTCACAACAATCGAGTTACAATACCGTTTCTCATACATACAACACTAAGAACAATCCACAACCAAGACAAACACCTTCAACATCCCTCCCATTGCCTAATCCTATCTTACCAGGTCCCTCTCATTTTCCTTCACAAAGTGGAAAGGAGTATGATATTTTTGAACAACTTAAGAATACTCCCACAAAGATATCCCTTTGGGACTTGATTAAAAACTCACCTATCACACTATGCTTCAAAGTTCCCTACAACAAGCTCCTATCCTTTCTAATGTGAAACTAAATGACATAGAAGCCATGATTCAAGGAC
This sequence comes from Sequoiadendron giganteum, assembly GCA_007115665.2. Lineage (NCBI taxonomy): Eukaryota > Viridiplantae > Streptophyta > Pinopsida > Cupressales > Cupressaceae > Sequoiadendron > Sequoiadendron giganteum. Next base: position 841,011,258 of record CM021100.1, on the reverse strand, counting down.
TAAATGATGATATTGTTTTCCACCAAAGTGAACTCCCTCCTTTGGAAGTGCAAAAATAATGTGATGCTTTCATGATCATAGCTCAATACAATACGACATGGATAAAGCAAACCCTTGTTAACAATGGCTCAACCTTAAATGTGTGTAGTGAAAACCTTTTGGATAAGCTTGGTGTTGATAAATCAAAAATCAAACCCACTCTTTATCTATTAATGGCTTTGATAATGTGCAAAAACAACCGCTTGGTGTAATCAATTTACCTATTAAAGCTAGAAAGGCTACATTAGAAACATTGATCCATGTTATGCCTCATTATCTTTCATATAATCTTCTTTTAGGCAGACAGTGGATTCATGCAATGAATGGGGTGCCTTCCACTCTTCATTGTAAAATGAAGTATGTCTACAACAACAAAGTGTACACACTTAAAACTGACCTTGAACCAAAAAATTGTTTGAACATTGAGAAAAGCAAGGAGAATACTTTAGCCACATTGACACCAACTAAACAAGTAGAAACCATGCAAGAACAAAAAAAATATAGATGTTCTAAACCCTTCACAATGATATCACTAGTTGATTTAGGATCATTGAGTTTTGAACCAACATTCATGGGAGAATACAAGATCATAAACAAAGATTCAGACAAGGGAGAAGAAAAGGCAGTAATGTCAACAAAAAATTTGGAAGACCATTTGAAAGAATCCACCTTAACCACTTTAGAACAAAGGGCAACAAATTACACAACAAACTTTGAGAAAGCTGATTATCAACAACCACCAAATCCTAAAGAAATGAAAAAGCTTTATGGAAAAGGTTAAAAACTTATGAAACAATTGGGATATAGTGGAAAAGGATGTGGTGCTAGAGAAAAAGGTATTTGTGTCCCTATAGAGCTTGGCATGCAAGAAACAACTCATGGTCTTGGTTATTGTCCTTTCATAGTGTAACGTTGAAAAAAGGGTCCTTAGCCTTTTTCGCGCTTGTTTAGGTCCTTCTTGTGGATTTTGGCTTAGTGTGGCCTTGATTTAGTATTGTAATGTGGATAACACATTCACATTAGGTCGTGGTTCTGTGTGAACTAGTTTACTTTAATGATGCCTTGTAAAGGCGTTGTAAAGTGTTGTGATACACTTTCACATTTTTCTAGGATTTCTAAGCATGATTAACTTTATTTTCATCATAATTTCTCTTAGCATTGCCTTATTTGGTGTGTTGTAAAGTTTTGTAATACACTTTCACATTCCTCTAGGCTATTCATCAATAATTGGGCTCTGTTATACTTTAACTGGCCCCTTTTTGCATCCAAAAGCCTTATTTTGGTGTATTTTTTAGGATAATCCCGACAAATGACATCTAAAACATCAAATCCCTGAAAACCCACCTCAAATTCCTAAGGTGGGACTCATTCACCATTCTAGGAAAATGAGTCCCCTTAGGTGGGACCCATTCACCTAAGGTAGTGAATGAGTTCCCCTTAAATCAAAAGTCAAATTTTATTAAAATCTTTGGTAGGATTTTATACTCCAAGATCCAATGTCAGCTTGTAGTGTTGTAATTTTGGGAATTCTTGAATAATTGGGTATAAATACAAGGTTATTTCTCTCATTTCAATTCTATCATCCTAGCACTCCTAAGAATTCAAGAATTCATTGAGTTCACAAGATCATTTGAGCAAGAGCATTCAAGGGTTTCAAGGGTAGATTATCAAGCTTTCAAGAGTATTCTTCAAGATCAATCATCATCACATTCATCATATTTGTCATTATGCTTACAATTGTGGTGTAGAGTTCATGATCCAACTAAGCTTTGCATTCAAGATCTATCTCCTACAAGAAAGAATCAAGAATCACATCCATTGTGGCCATCTCAAGTAGATTTGCAGCACTTCATTGCAAGGGTTTGGTGATTTGCAACACCACCTTTTGTTCATTCATCAATCTCCTTTCTATTTGCTTTCTATTTCAAGGTTTAATTACCAACAAGGGGTTTGACCAAGGAAAACCCCCATTCTCTAAACCCACAACCATTTTCCCCTCTCTTTGCATGTGATTTGCAGGTCTAGGTTGTAGATTTATCAAAGAGCAAGATTGGAAAAGTTGTCAAAGCGAGTCAAAGTTGTCAAAATTATGAACAAAAAATTGGAGGAGCTTGGAGAAGACCTATAAGTTGAATTTAGTAGTTTCAGACCTAGATCTGAATTGGGAGCAATAGAGCAGACTAAGGGCTACATAATATAACTTTGAATTTCTAGAAATCTAGAAGTCGACTAATTCACCACTATTAGTGAATGAGTCCCACTGCTACTGTTTGTCAAAGATTTTTGCAGATTTGAGTACCCTTTTATCCGAAACCTATTCCAACACATATTTCTCGAGATTGGACTAATTCACCTAGCTTGGCGAATGAGCCCCAATTGGCTTCAACAGTGAATTTCCTAGGGTTTCAGACCTTCATTCTACCTTCTCTAGTTTCTCAGGTGCACATCTCTAGTTTCACAATTTTCTATTACCGTTTGCTTGCATTTCTAGATAATTCTTTGAAGCATTGTGTCAAATTAGGGTTTTTGCATTTCATAATTCATTTCCTTGTCTTTCCAATTTTATACTTGGTGGTGAACCCATAATTTACATTATTCCATCCCCTAGAACACACCCTTTGAATTGGAATCTCAAGGGTTTGTTCTTGACTGTGAATGTTGGATTTTGTTGCCCTAGGTTCTAAACCCTAATGATAGAACAAAAAATTCTCCATTTAATTTTGGAGAACCCGACGTGAATGTCCATTTCAATAAGTCCATTGCCCCTCCAAACCAAAAATTAAAAATCTTTACCAATCCTATGCCAAATCATAATCTATCATTTGTTAAATCTAGTGACACACCTAAGAATGATGTAATGAATGTTGATACATATGATGAACACACTAATTCTATTCCAAGTAATGCTATTAATGTCAATCCTATTGATGAAATGATAGGGGTGATAAATGTCATCCCTCGTAAGGTTCGAACTAAGAGTCCTCTTGATATTGCTTTCTCCTCTAAGGACATACTTAGACATTTGCCCGATGATCCTCTTTACATAGCCAGTTGTATCTATGATAAGCCCGCTAATGGGATATTAATAGATCCCACCTATGGAGAGAACATGATCACTGAGGAATTCCTACTCTTGCATGAGCTCTATCAAGACGATTATGACAAACCGAGAGCATGGATCAAGAAACATAATGGTTTTGCATGCCCTATGATTGGATTGATCACCCTACCATTACAAATAAGACCAAAAATATTAGATGTTACATTCTCCATCATCCTACAGTCAGACCAATTTCATGTGAAGCTTGGCCACCCATCGATACACTCCATGAAAGTCGTCCCTTTGGTTGCGCATAAATGTTTGAAGTTCCTCTTTGACAATGAGATATTTACTATTCACCATAGTGGCTTTAACCCCTTTTTCATCGAATGGAAACTTTCCCTAGATGCCTTTTGGCCCGAGACCATGGAACCTA
>CM021100.1:840928150-841007643 GCA_007115665.2 Sequoiadendron giganteum | reverse complement strand
TGGCTCTCATGTCTTTCTTCTTGTTAGCATTTTTCATTTGCTACTTTAAAGTAATTGCTCATAGCATGGTGTTTAGCAATTTGTTTAAAGTGGGGGCACATATTGGCATTATTCTTTTTCATTTTTCCTTTTCATGGTTCTTAGTGCAGCCTTCTTGCTTCATACGATGCATTTTTTTCTTTGTAGATGGCATTGGGTGTGATGTCTTTCATGAGCATGATCTCTCTTAACATATTACATTAATCTTAGTGGCTTGATGCGACACACTACATCCCCTAAGTTGCAAATTTTCTATTCTTTAATTGGTCCTCTCTTGGAGACATTAGACATAATGCTCCCTAAGTTAAAGACCTCACGTGAACAAAGCAAGACTCCTTTGAACATTTCCTATGTTGCATTTATGGCCACCTTGCATAACACAACTTGCATACTTGTGGAACCATCCTATTTGTTCATGAGATCCAAGCATACGAAGTTTTTCTTGTCTCATGAAGCTTGGAGACCAAATTACTTATTTTTGCATGGCAGCTTATTAAAGTTATTAGGAGGTATAACTTTGGTATGGTTTGAGTGGGATGCCCAACTATTGGCATGACTTACTCATAGCCACTCATGTGTGTGTGAGTACATACCAGCAATGAGTGTATGTTTCTCACCCTTTTGAACTTCTCACTCGGCAGACAACCATGAGTTTCGTCACCTTAGAGTGAGTATGCATTTTTCTCGGATAAACAGCCTAGATTTGATCCACATCGCATTGGAAAAATGATCGAAGCTTGTTTCAAATTTTTCCTTTTTCTATTCCTTTTCTTCGGCATTGTATGATTGGCTTTGTCGTTGTTCTTTATCTCATTTTCATGTGTGTTCCTTTTTATTCGTGTTGGTTTGCCATGGGATCTCGATCCTGGGGGCTTGACCATCCCTCTTGATTTTTTTCATCTCATCATACTAGCATGAGTACGTTGGAACCCTCCCTTGAAGCGTGTTTGTCTAATTTAGTGTGAGTTTGAGGCAAGTTCATCCTCTCACTAAAGTGGCGGCTAAATGTAACGTCAAAAAAAGGGTTCTTAGCCTCTTTCGTACTTGTTTAGCTCCTTATTGTGGATTTTGACTTAGTGTGGCCTTGATTTAGTGTTGTAATATGGATAACACATTCACATTAGGTCTTGGGCTTGTGTGAACTAGTGTAATTTAATGATGCCTTGTAAAGGTGTTGTGATATACTTTCACACTTTTCTAGGATTTCTAAGCATGATTATCTTTATTTTTATCATAATTTCTCTTATCCTTGCCTTATTTGATGTGTTGTAAAGTTTTGTAATACACTTTCACATTCATGTAGGATATTCATCAATAATTGGGCTCTCTTATTCTTTAATTGGTACCTATTTGCATCCACAAGCCTTTTTTTGGTGTATTTTTGAGGATAATCCTAAAAAATGGCATTTAAAACATCAAATCCCCAAAAACCACCTCAAATTCCTAAGGTGGGACTTTTTGATGAGAATTTTTGCACACCTTCTCAACATAGGCAATGCGTACATGCATTACCTCGCTTGAAAGGAAATATCCAACAAGTTGCTAAAAATTACCCTAGGGTCTCTCAAGTGTCAGGTCATGACTTGCATTGGATAGCTTAGTTGATGTTCTATATGATTTTTCTAGTAATCACAGGCAGACTTACTTGATTCAAGATGGAAGAGGAATCAGATCTACAAATGGAGTCTCTTAAGATGGGAAATTACTGTACTTTTGTTGCAAGTTCAAACAATAGTCTTGAACTCCATTTCCACTTTAGATTTGGCTTTACAATGTGCAATGAACCTTAGCACAGGTTACTTCTCAAAAAAAGGAAAAAGAGAAAGGAAGAGAGAGGGTTCCTGGACTTGCAACTACCAATGGACAGTGATCATGGAGGTTTCTACTGTGGATAGTTTCCTTAAAACAAAATTCCACTTAACCAAAAATTTCACAGTGTCATGAAATTCATTCTATCTTGTAAGGACTGCAGATGTTTTATCACTAATCCACCACACATATGCATGAATAAAGATAAAGATTCAAAAGCAGCTTCAGATCTAGGTCCAGACTAACTTTTCACAGCTATCTAACAACAAAAAACAACCAAAAGTATGGACAAGAAAAGCATATACACAGTAGAAATATTCATAACCATGAACATCATTAATAAATCTACCAAAGCTAACTGAAAGGAAGCTAAAACAAAAAAGAAAATTCAACTAAATCATCCAACTAGGAGAGAAGAATCATGAAACATGAGAATAAATCCAAAAACGCACCAAAGTCAATGTATTTTTATTGGAATTTCTGTAGCATGTCTTTACAACAACTCAAATTTCTTTAAAATGAGAGGAGCCCCCCCTATTTATAGTGTCCCAAAACTAGAACATGTGGTCAAGATTGATTTACATTTGTGTGGCCACAATCCACTATAACCTAGGGTTCTACCTACCCCCCAATATATTACATTTTTAAAATATCATTTTGTTCATATCCCTATTTTTTCTTCTAGTGGCAACACTATAGCATTTTGTATTTTTGTTGATTGCTCTTTGCTGCAGCTATTCCTTTAGAAGTTCTTCATCAATAATAGGGTTTCCTTCTTTCTTCTTCAAAGCTACATATTCCATGAACTTTAGAATCACTGGTTGGAGCTTATCAACCTTCAGGACGCTGGACTTCAACACATGGTAGCTCCACTCCTTAGAATTGTCGATGAGCTTTTTACAATCCTCCTCATACTTAACAACATGATCTTTGAACAAATCAGACTGGGTAAAGGCCCGGGTAGCGAAGCTCATGAACTCTATGGTAATCTCGCTTGACATCCCATTTTCCATCATCTTCTGGGAATGAGGCTTTATATTTTTGGGGTTGATTTGAAAAATGGGCACATCAAATCATGTCATTAGCCCCAGATACTAGAGGCAATCCCCTCTAGCCTCCTTGGCCCATTCGACATCTAGATCCGCCTTCTCCAATACTTGTTCTAACCTTTCCTTCTGATGATTGAAGTCCCATCTCCACACATCCATCAACCAATAATCATCATCCTTAAATGCAAATTCCTTTTCCCAAATCTCGCTTGGCAGCCTGAGGATAGCCTCAATCTTCGGGTAAGCAGCCTCATACTTCTTAGGAAACTCAATACAGATTTTCCTCATACCCTCAAGAGATTTTTGCACCTCTAGGAATTTTTTTACTATCTGAACAACATGATTGCTACTTGTGTTCCCGATGTCCAGGACCTGCCAGAGCCAATTCTCTGTGGTCTTGTCCAAGTTTTTCCTCTTTTCTAACTTGTCAATTTGTTCTCTGGACAACAATTGCAGTGGAGCCGAGGAAGTGGTTGGTTGCTCTTCTTGTGGATGACCACTGATGGATGTAGGCTATCAAATCAGCCACTTGTGCTTTAAGTTCTTCCTCTGAGACTTTGTCTTGCTGGATTAAATGCACCACCATGGCTACGTACTCCTGGAGGTGGTCAACTTTTTGCTCCCTGGTGGCCACTCCCAGGTCGATGGTGGAGATGTTGTAACTTATTCCTTGTTCTCCCACCACTGACGTGGCTATTTGTTCTACTCTGGATCTGGAGGCATCCATCGTTACATTTGATTTGATTCTAGGATTTCTCTCCTTCTTGGTGCTGATATGAGCTTTGGCCAATATTGCCTCCAATCTTTTTTTTGGGTCCTTCAGAGTGGGATTCTTCTTTTCTAGCTGCCTTTCCAACCAGTCAAGCATCGAGGAATTTTCCTTAGGTGGTTCTTGTTGATCCTTGCTAAACTCTTCCTTGAGTTCAATGGATTTATCGTTAATAGCTTCCTGCTCTATCTTTGCATCCTCCTTTTCCTCATCGGAGTCTTCAATGAACACTATTATTTTGATAGGAAATTTGGTGGGCAGTCATTTATTAGGATTATCTTCCCCTTCAACATCCTTCACCTCCTCCTCTTGATCATGCCCATGTTCGTCAGGCTTTTCTTCTTGCCTATCTTCACGAGGGAATGCCTCTTCATCATGCCCAAAGGTATGGTCTTGTTCTTCTACTGGAGACCTATCAGCCTCTGCCTCCGCAGTAGCAACCCTTTCTTCAGCTACAAGTTGTTTTCCAACCTCCTTGTCTTCAATATCTTTGAGTTGCTTAGCCCACTTAGCATCAAGCTCTGGGTGAGTTGTTTCTTGGATTATTTCAGTGCCTAGATCCTCGCTATCATCATTGGAAGACTCATAGGCAGCTTCATCGATTAATCAATGCTCATACATAGGGTGCTCATGATAATCATTTGTGTTCTCCTCCAACCTCTTAGCTGTTTCCAGTTGTTGTCATTTCAACTCCTTAGAAATTTGCATCGTGGATTCCATATTGGGTGGCTCAGTAGGAGGAGGAGGAACCGGGGTGTTAACCATTGCTTGGGCTATTGCGGCCTGCACCGTCAGGTTTGCAAACATTCCCGAAAGCTCGGATGACACATTTTGCATATAATTTACGAAAGATTCTAGGAGGGCGAGGGTAGGAATTGCAGTTGCAGTGGTGGCAGTTGGAAGAGAAAAGGAAGGAGACATGGAAGATGAAGAAATCAACAAGGTAGTGAAGGAGGATGAATCCATCGATATGACTTGCACAATGAGAGAAGTAGAGGCTCAGTGAACGATGATGTTCACCGTAGGCAGGGAGGATGCAACTACTGCTTGTGGGATAGGCGGGGTGGTGGCAATAGTAGTAGTGGTTGCGGTAGAAGATGAAATAGGTAGAGATCTCAGTGGATCAACCTCCATCTCCTCTCCCTCATAGAGTGGATCTTTTGGAATTATTGACATTTCAATGATGTTGCCCATTTTCTTATGTTTTTTGGGAGGTTCACCCTCCGAGGCCTTCCTAGCGTACACCTTTGGATTGGATTGCTGCTCTTTAGCCTCTTTTCTCTTCTTTGAACGAACAAACGGAGGGGACTTAGATGTTTCTCATGTTGTAGCAGCAACCACCCCACCATCAAAACCACTTGGCTCACTTTCGAGCCCCTTGAATGTCAAGACAACTCCTTGTTGCTTTAAACGGGCAACCTACCCATCAATCCATGCCTTTTTTCGAGCCTCAATAGGCTTGGTGAGAATGTCGAGGTCATCAACATCTTGCTCATTCCAATCAATCAACGACAATAGAAAATTTGCAATAGCACTGTACCTTGGGTCGATCACAGTAATCTCTTCTTCCGGTTGATCTGGTACCATAAATAGGTTCACCCATTTCACAAATTATGCGGTCATCCACATATAGTGTCATAACTGTACTTCAAAATCATCCTTGCAATTGGCCCATAAATTCTTGACATCATGGAGGTGGGCATACTCTTGTCCAATTGGCTTCCTGATATGACTATATGGGTCCATCCGCGGTCTGGCTATATGTGGCTTGAAGTGGTACTTAGCCAACTCCTTCTCTGAATTTCCTGCGCATTGGGAAGTATAAAGTTCATACATCCCATAGATAAGTGTGAGGGGGTAAGGGATCCCCACCAGATGCTTACTACTTGGGATGTTGTGAATATGCCGCAGCTGCCAAGATAGTTCTAATAATATGATCCGGTCATTAGGGTATCGGGGTAGCTTATTCGGCCTTTTTGAGAATCCTTGGGTGCGAATGTAGGTGAACTTGGGATACTGAATGAATAGGAAGACATAATGCTTGAAGAAGGCTCTTGCACTGTGAGAGACTTTTCTCTCAAAATCACCCTCGAGCAGTCTGATGATGTAGGTAATAAATGCATCGTTTACTCTACATTAATCCCTCTTGAAATTTCTAAACTGCAACTGAGGGTACTTGTCATATGGCTTGAGCTCTCTACTTGGCATCTCATTAGGTACTCTGAACAATCCATTATAATGCCGTCGGTCGGAAAGTGAATATACCAAGTAGGAAGTCATGTAAAACTTGGAGGTCTTCTTTACGTTGACGAATTGCTCATGGAAGCAATCACTGATTATTCCTCCCCAATAGAATGTATTGTCATCTCCATGGAGAATTTGTTCGATGAAGTATATCATCCACTCCTAAAAAAAGGCTGCAGTAGGAAGGCCCATTACTCTGCTCAGCAAGGTAACAAGATCACGGTAATCCTCGAAGAAGTCGTTGTAGAAGAGCTCTTGAGGAACCTTGGCAGCATTGCCCCGCTTCGCCTTCAACCAATACTGGTTAATCAACTTCTTGCATTTTAAAGGATCCTCATCCCACATCTCTTTACACTCTTGAATAGTAGGGAGCTCCATGTTTCTGAAGACAAGGATGTGGAAGGTTTTTGTTATCCCCAATGGAGACATATCAGCTAGGATGTTGCTATCTTTGTCCACAATGGTTCTTGTTTCACGTTGGTACGCCTCTCTACAAGCCATTACCAGCTCGGGGGTGACCAAGGCGGGAGGGAAGCTAGCAGCCTTAGCTATTCCACTGCTTCTGATCAATTTGGCATTTTCTATCTTGGGATCTATTCTAACCCTCTATGTGAAATCACCAATATTGACGTGCCCAATATTGGTGTCGGTAATATCCTTCCATCTGGTTGTAACCTTGGAATGCAATGGCACTCCCTGGAATTGATAATTCATTTTCTCCTTGTCCTCCTTGCCTCAGGGAGCTTTGACAGTCCTCTTTCCTTTGTTCTTGACTGCCCCTGAAGATTCTACACCAGATTCCATATATCCTGCACATAGAGGCGGGAGTAAGTAAAATTAAGCATAAGGATGCAACCTTGGGCGAACTCCTACAAATCAAGGTTAGATTAAATAATTCATCATTCAAAAATTCTAACACTTAGTCAAAGTAGTTTTGGAAGGAAAATGGATGACCTGGGCCCACGGTTCAGACTTTCCCTTTTGGAATGTTGTTTTGGAAGGGCGAAGAGGGAAGGGCGACCTAGATGATTTCTCCTAAGCTTGGATTTGGATAATGTAGGGTCCATGTGGGAGAAGGTCAAATTTTAGCATGTGGGTCGTTATTTGTTTTCAGTTTGGAAGTCATTTAGGTCATCATTAAGGCCTTCGGGGTCAAACTAAGGGACAACCATTGAGTGTTGGCTATTTGAAACAACCTTGGAGAACGACGCTATGAAGGTGGAGTTCCAGAGTCTGGAACTCAGGAGGCAAAAAGTTGTTTGGTAGCTTGGGCTGCGAAGGTCACGATGCCATTTGGGAATAGCCATGTGAAATGATGAAGCAGGGACAAAAGTCCGAGGCATCCATCTTGGCGGACCAGACCTGAAAAGACATATTTCCTTCATCCAACAAATCGAAGGAGATTTGAGTGTCAGGGCCCGAAGGCCGAAAAGATGGGTTGGTTTCATTGTTTAGGATGGCGGAGGTGGGATGGAATCCTAAAGATGGAGGTCTGATAGGTGGGGTCTAATTGAAGCAAGGACTTTGCATTTTCATTGTTCAAACTTGAGCGATGGGCCAACATTTGGGGGTCGAGAGTCAGAAGGATGCCATGAGACAACGGTCGAGGATGGCGGGGCAACAACGATGGCTCACAGATGGAAGTCTGGAGGCTGGGGTCCGAGGGTGACTTAGAACTTAGATTTTTCCCAGTTTTTAACTTTGATGCACGGATTTTATGAGTTCCAGGTCCGAGAGTTGGAAGGAAATTCTGAGAGGGTCGTTCAGGACAGCGGACTGGAAACGGTGGTCCGGAGATGGAATTCCTTGGACCAGGAGCCGATGAGCACCTGGAAGTGTCATTCGTTTGGGAAACTTAGGTCGAATGGAGGATTGGAGCCCGATGATCGGATGGAAGAAACAAGGATGTCGTTGAAAAAGGGCGAACCGAAAACGAAGTTCCAGAGTCCGAAACTTGGGAGAAGCTTTGTCGTCGAGGAAATTTTCATTAAGTTAAGGTTACGACAGGAGAGAGTCCCGGGGTCTGAGGGGCATGGTCATCTACCCTTAAGAACAATGACGGGACGACAAGGTTCTGAATACAATTTTGGTTTTCTGAGGGAAGCTTTCTGAAATTAGGGCAAGTGGGTTTTGAGGCAAGGCATTTTCCCTATCAAATTCTCATTTATTTTTCCCCTATCATTTAATCATTCAATCACAAAGTTAGAAAAAAAAGGGGAGGACTATTGAACAACGGTCATACCTTAGGGGCTCGATGAAGCTAGATGTCGAATCCGAGAAGAACGACGAAGTGGAAGCTCGGGCACAAGGGCAATGAAAGCTGAGGTTGCATTGCACTTGTTTGTTGTTTCTGACATGTGAAAATGACATGTTGGAACTTACTTTTATAGCCCTTAAGCATAATTAATACCCCTAATGAATGTAGGTACGATGATCAGTGAAGTAGGTGCATTCAAAGTTCACGATGGCAGTGGGAGAACCGAAACCCGAGGGTCAGAAAGATGCCAGGGCATGGTCGTTAAGTGTTGACAAGTGAGAGGCTGACGAAAGAGGAGGCATCGGGGTCTGAGGGTCAGAAGGATGCTAACCATCGGTCATTCAAAGCAGCGAAGATTATGGAGGAAACCCGAGAAGGGCAACCCAATGGGCTAGGCATGGGAAGTCCCACGGACGCCAAGAAAGGAAAAGTGGAGGAAGCCCAGAAGAACCCAATACTCAACAATTTTCCAGGGGGAAGAACATGGTCAACCTAAAATGAGACTTTGAAGGGCGTGTTGACCATCTAGGACACCAAAACGGGGGCATTGAAAATGAGGTGGCAACAAAAGACCCAACCAGGCGAAAGAAAGAGAGGGTCCCTGTTCTGAACGAGGCATGTGTGCTAGGGGCACAACAAATGGCGACTTCGCTGGGAGAAGGCTCTCGGCATTCTAAAGATAATTATTCATTCATAACCCAAGATCTTCAATTTCGCAGACCAGATGTCGACTTCCAAGGCTAAACTAAGGACAAGCTAAAGAAGGTGAGATTGAATCACACCAGGACATTATCATGGAAGTGTGTGCATGGTGAGTTTAGTTTTGTTCCTCAGAGATCGTGTGGACAACTATTGATTGGGAGGGACAAGCTATGTAGTTCGTCTGACCCCAAAAGTAACCTAGACATTGCTCCGTTGCCGATTAGGTGTCCATAGCCCTGATGGAGTTGTCGTTCTGACCCCATGAACATCACTCTACTGCTAGCCAGGCATCCATAGCCTCGGTAGAGATATTCATACACCCAGATAGTTGCTTACTTTTATGTTTTCTTTTTTCTTATTCTTTAGATATTGCTTTGCAGTACATTTCTTTTCTTTTTCTCAACAATGCAAGCATTGACACTCACTATGGGTTTGGAAATCACAATGGTCACTAGAGAAGACTTTAGATTTTTCAATTGTGCATCCTTCCTAGCAATTACCATACAATTCTTTGGAAACCTTTAAGTTGTGTTTTCTGTGTGTTCCATGATAAATGCAGGAAATTCAATAAGGACACCATCCTAGATTAGTCGAGAGTTCAAGAGAGGAAACCAATGCTTAGGGCTTTCAGAGATTAGTAATGGGGAATGAAGGCTTATCTAGAGAACAAAACAAGATCGGGCAGCAGGGCGAACCGTTCATTGAGCCAAGCATAGCCACCACCGCAAAACAAGGAGACACTCTCGCCAAAGGAAAAACAATCGAGGAATGAACAAAACGAAAAAAAAAAGCAAGAAAGGAAAGCAAGGAAACCTACCCTAACCTATGTACAAGTATTCACATGGATAACTCTAAAAGAGCTCAGGCCTGGAAATAATGCTTAAGGTGTTTCCCATTGATAGGAAATGAGACATCCTCACTAGCTAAGGTCTTTAAGCGAAACACATTATCTCCAAGGATTTCAGCAATATGAAAGGGGCCAAGCCAAAGCTTGTCAAATTTTTTGTGTCCCCCTTTTATTTTCATGGGCCTTGTCCCAATACAGGACTAGATGAGAAATGTGGAAGGCCTTGATTTTGGTTCGGTGGTCGAAGCATTGTTTAACTATGCCCTAGTGTTTGGCAAAATTTTCTATTGCACAATCTCGTACTTCTAAATGTAACAGCTTGGCGAGGTGAGCTTCTCTACAGTCCCCTCCTTCATAAAAATCATTAATGAACCGGAGGGTAGGGATTTTCATTTGTATTAGGAAAATAGGCTCCAAGCCATAAACGAGGTGGTAAGGGGAATCTCCAAGGGCAACCTTGTGATGGGTGCAATCTGCCCAAAGGGCGAAACAGAGCTGGGTATGCCAGTCCTTAGGATTCCTATCAAGAAATTTCTTGATCACAGTGATCAAGTTCTTGTTAGTTGATTCAGCAAGACCATTGCCTTGGGGATAGTAGTTGGAGGAGAATTTGAGTGCAATTCCATAACCAAAGGCCCAACCAGCGAGTTTTAATGACGCAAATGCGGGACCATTATCACACAGCAATGCATAAGGACAACCAAAACGGTTCAAAATAAAACTTTTCAGAAAATTAGTTACTACCTCAGTTGTAAATTGCCTACATGCAATTGCTTTTGTCCATCTAGTGCAATAATCGGAAGCGGTTAGGATCTACCTATGTCTTGTAGATGATAGAGGGCTTACCGAACCAATGAAGTCGAGACCCCATTGTGCAAACAGTCTTACCTCCAAGACTGGTTGCAACGGGAAAGTTGCACTCTTCTCTCTAGTTGTCATGGTTTGGCATACATGGTAGGTGTGGACATGGCTATGGGCATTCTTGAAGACCGTAGGCAAATAATACCCCACTCTCAATATTTGGTGTGTTAAAGACAAGCTAGAACCATGGCCCGTACCAAATTTGTCATGAAATTCTTTCAAGACACGATTTGCTTCCTCCTTACCAAGGCATCTCAGATATATACCTTCATGATTCCTCTTATACAATATGGTCCCTTACAACATATAACCGCTAATTTTCAATCTAAATGCACACTTCTGGACTCCCTGTAAGCAGGGCAGACATTTTTTATTCAGCAGATAATAGACTATGTCATCATACCATTCTCTTGGGGAGACATCCTTCAGCTGGTATTGCTGCACTATGAGCTCAGGCCTCACATCCGCTGCCACTTCAATAATCATTTAGGTGAGTGCTTGTCCTCTCACCAACCTCATTGGTTGGATTTCCATATCATATTCTTTCAATAGCATAATCCACTTTGCCCTTCGTTCTCCCAACTCATTCTGCATAAGATATGTCTTCACAGCTGGGTCGAGAACTATGGCGAACACTTTGTTGCACAAGATATAATGCTTGAAATTCTTTACCCCTCTAACAAGGGGATAGGATTTTTTTTCTACGTTGTGGTAACACAACTCAACGTCTTTCAAAGGGGTACTCATGAAGGCGACTGGATGCTCATTCTCCTCATCATCCTTCTGCGTCGGGACGCTGGCACATGAATGATTTGAAGCAAATGAATATATGTAGAAAGGCTTCAGGTAGTTTGGACTGACTAACACTGGTGCCTCAGTAATGGCTTATTTAATTTCTCCAAAGGCTTGCTTCTCCTTAGGGTTCCACTCAATCTTGGCATCATACTTTAACATAGCATTGAGCGGCTTGACGATCTCAACGAAGCCTGTTATAAACTTACGAAAAAAGTTGATCTTTCCAAAGAAAGATTTTAACTCCTTATTACCTGGAAACTGAATCTTCATGATGGCTTGAATACATTTAGGATCAATGGAGATCCCCTTTTCTGATAAGACATGTCCAAGCAATTTTCCTTCAATGACATCAAAGATGCATTTTTTTGGATTAAGGGAGACCCCAAATTCATGACATCTCTGAAAGAATTTGCATAGGTCAGCAACATGATTACTCCGCTATTTTGAGAACACTATCAAATCATCCATGTAGATGATTATGCACTTTCCAATCAGGTCCTTGAAAGCAATTTCCATTGCATGATGAAAGGTAGTGCCAACATTGATGAGTCTGAATGACATCTGTCTATAAGCGAAAGTCGCTCATTTAGTGGTGAATGCCATTTCATGTCAGTCTTCATATTGCACCATGACCTGGTTATACCCAGAGTACCCATCCAGGAAGGACATCATTTATGAACCGTTTACTATCTGTAACACCTCATCTAATGAGGGTATAGGATAGTTATCCTTTTTTGAGGCTCTATTTAGATTACGGAAGTTGACGCATAACCTGATTTCTCTGTTCTTTTTCCTGACATGAACCAAATTGGCCACCCATGTGGAATGCCTATTAGGGAAAATAATCCTGGCAGACAACAATTTTTTTACTTCCTTGTATATTATTGGCTCCAGTAAAGCGTTGATAGGGTGTTTTCACTGTCAAAAGAGCCTTGCATCTGATCTAAGGGGAATGGTGTGCGTGATTATTGAGGTGTCATATGTTTTCAAATCCTTGTAGCTCCAAGCAATGAAATCGTGGTACTTTCTCAAAGCATCCACTATACCCTCTCTTTCTTTGGGTGTGCATACCTTTCCTATGAATATATTCCTTGCTTCGTCAGCTGTTCTGAGGTTGTAGGTGTCACACTGGCCATTGATGGTGTCTTTCTTGGCTTGCTAATATTGATACCTGATCTGATCTAGATCAAATATTCATTTGGGTTGGACCATCCCTCTCGAGATAGTGTTGGTCCTGAGATTAATGACCCCTTCTATATCAAGTTCGGCCTCCTCAGGCTCAACTTCGTCAATTATTTGGGCAGCGAACACATCAAAATTGTTAATGAAATCTAGGATGTGTTTGTCATCATTAAACACTTGAAAATTGGCCACATTGTCTGGTACACATGGAGTGGAGGTGAGCTCAACCGTGAATCGTTTAAGGCCAGACAATGACAATGGCTACAAAGTGCTAGTAGCTTGTGCTAGGGCATCGAAAGTATAATTTTGAGCATGAGGGATCAACTGTATATTAAATGCATTAAGACCTTCCAATAGGTCCCATACCCTATGTCTGTAATTGGTGAGCCTCCGGTCATAATAGGAATATAGCTTTCTTACTTGTTTTATGACCAATTCCGAATCCCCGAAGACTTGCAATATTTTGACACCTTTCCTTAATGCCATAAGGAGTCCCAAGACCAATGCCTCATATTCTACTACATTATTAGTGCAATAGAATTGAAGCCAATGAGGAACAAAATATGACCTACCTCTGGGACTGATTAGTTCAAAGCCATCTCTAGTCCCATGCTTAGATTTGGATCCGTTGAAGCGTAGCATCCAAAACCCCGAAGAGTCTTTGGCTCTAGAATCGATAGGCCTGATTTCTAATTTTGATGGGAGCCTCATTTCAACAACCTTTTGGGGAGGTGCAAGGGCTGGATGTGTCTGTTTTGGCGGTGTTGATCGAACCTGCTCTTATGGAGTGATTTGTCTTTTGATATGTTCGATGGCTATTTGACACAAACAACATTCAAATTCTGAATGGGCAACATTATGTACCCTGTACTAGCTCAGTAGAAAGAGTTCCTAAAAATTCATTCTGGCTCCCAAACTGAGTTGGTCCTATACACATTTTTCCATAAAATCTTGGAAACCATCTTGCAATCCCAAATTGTTGCCATCATGAAATTTTTCGTCATCTGACTCTATCAACATTTTCATGCTTTGAGGGATACATGCTAGGTTAGCAGGTGGACTGCACAACACAAGAAGAACCTCTCCCATCTCTTCCTGTCCAAATCATTCTTGTTCATCTGAATATGACACCGGAGAATATTCCCCAATTCGGTTTCAGCAAACAACACCTCATTAGTATTGTTGTATTCTGTAATCATGAACCTCATGTGCGGCTCTCGATCCACTCAAATCTGTTTTGGCATCCCTTTCCATGACAACCACAAATGAGAGTAATCGGTTGCGGTGTATCCATTGAATGCCTTTGTGAAATCCCTTCCTAAAATTATGCCATAAGTGTTTGGGATATTAGCAACTTGAATGTCAATGGTTTGTTGAATTCTGCGATCAGCAACAATCTACATCGATATTCTATTAATCTTGCCAACTATGATGATCTTTGTCTTATCAAGCTATGTTACTTTATGTTGGGATGGAGTTGGAACTATCCCCAAGGCCTTGCACACACTTAGGGGCATGACATTAGCAGAAGCTCTTGAGTCCAATAGGCAGTTATGGAGGTTCTTCCCAAACACACAGATGGTGGTCAAGAAGGGAGGGGTTTCGAATTTCGCTTGAAATAATCCTCTAGAAACATCTATTTGGGGGACTTGGCCCTTATCCTTCTCATTACCTTTGTTTTGGGTTAGTGTTTGATCGGTTTCTTTGTTGGACTGCCTATCTAACTACTGATTTGCAGGCGGATCAACCCGTTTATTGGAAATTTGTTGCACAACTGGCTCATTTTGCTGATCATCAAAGAAAACCTTCTTTGAAGGCACTTCTTGAGTTGACCCGGCTGATGGAGTCCCATTTATCATTCTAAAGAAGGTATTTCTCACAGCCGAAACCTTGAATAGCTCAAAGTCGGACACACTTAGCTTAACCTTCTTAAATTCTTCCGCAATACATTCTCCCATTTGTTCAACTTCTTCATCATAAGTAATATTTTAGGAGGAGCTAGTGGTATTCTGGAAGGAGCTAGTGGGTTGGTTTTGGTTTTGGTTTTGCTATCTATTCTCGTTAAAGTACCATGTGGGGACCTGAGGATATCTTGGATTATTACTAGCATTTGGGTCAGGAGGGGTACTAAAATTATTAGGCAGAGTGGAGGTCGTAAAAGGACCACTAGCTTGTCTATTCCTAAGGTTGTAAGGGGCAATACGTTGGTGAAACATTTGGACTTCGTCTTCCCTAAGCTCTTCCTCATCCTTAGGACCATTGTCTGCTGAATCAAAAAACTGAGCCAGAGGGCTTTTAGAACTTACCTCTTCTACTTTATCGTTGTTGCTCATGTTGGCACTTTCCTGCTTTGACATGTTGCACTCAACCTTCAAGAAAGGAGCCTGGTTGACCACTAGCACAAGGGAATTGTATGGTTTGGAGGGAATGATGTCTCTACATCCCGAGTTGTCCACAACATTTTGGACTTCAGCCTGAAAAATTTCAGCAGCTATCTGGGATTTTGGACAATCCAATTCAGAATGTCGGCTTGTTTTGTGTATACGGCACTAGCCGGATAAAGCAACCTCGGCCAAGTAGGCTCCACTTGTAGCCTTGTCATTGTTGTTGGGCTGATCGAGGGGAGTGGGAACACCACCGTTGTTGGGCCTCATGTTCCATGTCTGGTTCTTCCTCGGGAAAGGCCTTCTATTGAAGTTTTGTCCCAAATTCTGATTTCTATCATAGTTCTACCTAGACGATGTGCCGACATCATGGTTATCTCTTTTCTTGTAGTTGTCGTGACTGCCATGGTTGAGGTTGGCTTGGATACTTTTCTGCGAAGCCTGTAGCTGATTGTTTTGGTTTCTCAAATGCATCATCTCCATACAAATTTTCTTGATCATTTCTATGAGTTTGTCGATTCGGTCCTTTTCTATGTTGTTCAGCTGTGGAGTTGCATTCTAGAGGAACACCAGCTGAGCGACTGGCTGATTTTGGTGAGCAGGTAGAAATTCAGCCATTTGGAGATATGCCGATACTTGGGGTTGCTAGGAATGGACTTGTTGCTGCTAGGGCAGCAAATAGTGAGGAATCGAGGGTGCTTGATTCATTGGTTATCTAGGGTGCGGTACTATGGGCAACTGTAGTACCAAATTCATGAGAGGTGTCTAATTTTGCAGAGCTTGAGCAGGTCCTTGAATCTGTGAAGGATGAGCAACCTACCCCAAAGAAGGAAGTGGGCCACAAATTTTTTGTCCTAGGTCAGTGCTGGCAATGATGGCCTCCACATACACATCTACCAATCTGGCAGGTTGTGGTTGCATCCTCTTTACTAATGCTACAGTAAGATTGTCCAATGTTGCATAATAAATAGGTAAAACAACAACATTAGTGAACACGTATGGGTCATGTAGTCGAGTGTACGCTCTATGGAATCGATCATTAAAGTAGTTGATCAGTTCATTGATCTCCCTTTGCACCGACATAAAATGTCGATACGACTCTGTAGGGCTGATTGGAGTTTTGAACTTCTGCAGGAAAGCATTCTTCAAAAGGTCCCACATGTTGATAGTTCATGCCGGTAAGTTGATGTACCAATGGAAGGCTTCCTCCCCCAAGGAGTAGGGAAAGATCTGGCAAGCCACATCCTCATATATAATCTGCATAGTCTTCAAAACGATCTCAAAAATCTTGACATGC
Source organism: Sequoiadendron giganteum (assembly GCA_007115665.2). Lineage (NCBI taxonomy): Eukaryota > Viridiplantae > Streptophyta > Pinopsida > Cupressales > Cupressaceae > Sequoiadendron > Sequoiadendron giganteum. The sequence goes on along the minus strand of CM021100.1, from coordinate 840,991,408 downwards.
TCCTCGGCTGTCCTCTGCAAATCCCGAGGATTGAACTTCGTGCAAAAATTCTTGGGATTCTTTGGCATGTCATGATAGAGGTTGAAGGCCAAAGGAGACGGGTTATTTACCAACCACGCCATCAGAGGGGGCAGTGGAGGTGGCTGCGCCAGATTGACTTGTGGTTGCAAAGGGGCAGCAACGATTGACGAAACAACTCCCAGAGAGTCTTTGTTCGCCTGGAAGGCAATGTCTAGCCCTTGGGAAGCAGCAATCTTGAAGGCTGTTTGAAGCGGGTGAGTAGGATAATGCGTTGCCATAAATGAGGGAGAAGATGATGATAAATGAGTAGAAGGAGAGGATGAAGGTGAAAGTGAAATGGGTTGGTCGAATGTGTTGGAGGTGAAAGCTTCCCCTTCTTTAGATCTCTTAGCTAGGGTAGGGGGTGATAGCTCTTGGAACTTCCCCTTGTTTGGTGTAGACCTCAATATTCTATGAAATCTTTCAGGGGAGAAGGACCCAATTCAATCTAGCTTAGCTTTTGAAAAGCCCTCCTTTTAGCGCTGGTTCTATTGATGAGAATTTTTGTACACCTTCTCAAGATAGGTAATGCATAGGTGCATTACCTCTCTTGAAATGAAATATCCAATAAATTGCTTAAAATTACCCCAAGGTCTCTCAGGTGTCAGGTCATGACTTGCATTGGATAGCTCAGTTGATGTTCTATGTGTTTTTGTTGGTAATCACAGGGCAGACTTACTTGAGTCAAGTTGGAAGAGGAATCAAATCTACAAATGGAGTCTCTTAAGATGCAAAATTATTGCAATTTTGCTACAGGTTCAAACAGTAGTCTTGAACTCCATTTCCGCTTTAGATTTGGCTTTACAATGTGCAATGAACCTTAGCACAGGTTACTTCTTTAAAAAAAGGAAAAAGAGCAGGGAAGAGAGAGGGTTCCTAGACCTGCAACTATAGATGAACAGTGATCATGGAGGTTTCTACTATGGACAGTTTCATTAAAACAAAATTCCACTTAACCAAAAATTTTACAGTGTCATGAAATCCGTGCTATCTTCTAAGGACTGCAGATGTTTTATCACTCATCCACCACACATATGCATGAATAAAGATAAAGATTTAAAAGCAGCTTCAGATCTAGGTCTAGACTAACTTTGCATAGCTATCTGCCAGCAGCAAACAACTAAAAGTATGGACAAGAAAAGCATCTACACAACAAAAATCTTCATAACCATGAACATCATTAATAAATCCACCAAACCTAAATGAAAGGAAGCTAAAACAACAAAGAAAATTCAAGTAAATCATCCAACTAGGAGAGAAGAATCATGAAACATGAGAAGAAATCCATAAATGCACCAAAGTCAATGTATTTCTATTGCAATTTCTGTAACATGTCTTTACAATAAACTCAAATCTCTTTAAAATGATAGGAGGCCCCCATATTTATAGTGTCCCAAAACTAGAATATGTGGTCAAGATTGATTTACATTTGTGTGGCCACAATCCACTATAACCTAGGGTTCTACCTACCCCCCAATATATTACATTTTTAAAATATCATTTTTTCCATATCCCTATTTTGTCTTCTAGTGGCAGCATTATAGCGTTTTGTCTTTTTGTTGATTGCTCTTTACTGCAGCTATTCCTTTAGAAGTTATTCATCAATAACAGGGTTGCCTTCTTGCTTCTTCAAAGCTGCATATTCCAAGAACTTTAGAATCACTGGTTGGAGCTTATCAACCTCCAGGACGTCTGACTTCAGCACCTAGTAGCTCCACTCCTTAGAATTGTCGATGAGCTTTTTCCAATCCTCCTCATACTTGGCAACGTGATATTTGAACAACTCGGACTGGGTGAAGGCCCAAGCAGCAAAGCTCATGAACTCCATGGTAATCTCACCCTGACATCCCATTTTCCATCATCTTTTGGAAATTTTCGGGGTTGATTTGAACAACGGGCACATGAAATCCTGTCATTAGCCCCAGATACCGGAGGCAATTCCCTCTGGCCTCCTTGGCCCATTCGACATCTGGATCCACCTTCTCTAGTACCTATTCTAACCTTTCCTTTTGATGATCGTAGTCCTGTCTCCACACATCCATCAACCAATGATCATCATCCTTAAATGAAAATTCCTTTTCCCAAATCTCGCTTGGCAGCCTGAGGAAAGCCTTGATCTTTGGGTAAGCAGCCTCATACTTCTTAGGAAACTCAATACAGATTTTCCTCGTACCCTCGAGATATTTTTGCACCTCTAGGAATTTTTTTGTTGTCCGAACAACACGATTCATACTTGTGTTCCCGATGTCCAGGACCTACCAGACCCAATTCTTTGTGGTCTTGTCCAAGTTTTTCCTCTTTTCTAACCTGCCAATTTGTTCTCTAGACAGAAATTGTGATGGAGCCGAGGAAGTGGTTGGCTGCTCTTCTGTGGATGAACACTGATGGATGTAGGTTGTCAAATCAGCCACTTTTGCTTTAAGTTCTTCATTTGAAACTTTGTCTTGTTGGATTAAGTGCAAGACCATGGCTATGGACTCCTAGAGGTGGTCAAATTTCTGCTCCCTGGTGGACACTCCCAGGTCCATGGTGGAGATGTTGTAACTTATTCCTTGTTCTCCCACCACCAGCATGGCTATTTGCACTGCTCTGGATCTAGAGGCATCCATCGTTACATTTGATCTGATTCTAGGCTTTCTCTCCTTCTTGGTGTTGATACGAGCTCTGGCCAATATTGCCTCTAGTCTTGTTTTTGGGTCCTTCAGAATGGGATTCTTCTTTTCTAGATGCCTTTACAACTAGTCAGGCATCGAGGAATTTTCCTTAGGTGGTTCCTGTTGATCCTTGTTGTCCTCTTCCCCGAGTTCAATGGCTTTATCATTAAGAGCTTCCTACTCTATCTTTGCATCCTCCTTTTCCACATCAGAGTCTTGAATGAACACTATGCATTTGATAGGAGATTTGGTGGGAAGTCATTCATCAGGATTATCTAACTCTTCAACATCCTTCGCCTCCTCCTCTTGATCATGCCCGTGTTCCTCAGGATTTTCTTCTTGCCTATCTTCACGAGGGAATTCCTCTTCATCATGCCTAGGGGTATGTTCATGTTCTTCTACTAGAGACCTATCAACCTCTGCCTCCGTAGTAGCAACCCTTTCTTCAACTACAAGCTATTTTTCAACCTCCTTGTCTTCAATCTATTTGAGTTGCTTAGCCCACTCAACATCAAGCTCCGGGTCAGCTGTTTCTTGAATTATTTTAGTGCTTAGATCCTCACTATCATCATTGGAAGACTCATAGGCAACTCCTTCAATTACCCAATGCTCATACATAGGGTGCTCATGATAATCATTTACGTTCTCCTCCAACCTCTTAGCTACTTCTAGTTCTTGTCATTCCAACTCCTCAAAAATTTTCATCATGGCTTCCATATTGGGTGGCTCAGTAGGAGGAGGAGGAACCGAGGTGTTAACCATTGCTTGGGCTATTGCAGCCTGCACCATCGGGTTTGCAAAAATTCTTGAAAGCTCAAATGACACATTTTGCATTTAATTTATGAAAGATTATGAAAGGGCAAGGGCAAGCATTGCAGTTGCATCTGTGGCAGTAGGAAGAGAAAAGGAAGGAGACATGGAAGGTGAAGAAATTGGCGAGGCAGTGGTGGAGGACGAATCCATCGATATGACTTGCGCGACGAGAGAAGTAGAGGGCAGGTGAATGACGATGTCCACCACAAGTGGGGAGGATGCAACTACTGCTTGTGGGATAGGTGAGGTGGTGAAAATAGCAGTAGTGGTTCTGACAACTGATGAAATAGGTGGAGATCTTGGTAGATTAGCCTCCATCTCCTTTCCCTCATGGAGTGGATCTTTTAGAATTACTGGCATTTCAGTGATGCTGCCCATTTTCCTATGTTTTTTGGGAGTTCACCCTCTGAGGCCTTCCTAGTCTACATCATTTGATTGGATTGCTACTCGTCAGCCTCTTTTCTCTTCTTTGAACGAGCAGACGGAGGGGACTTAGATGTTTCTATTTTTGTAGCAGTAGCCACCCCACCATCAAAACCACTTGGTTCACTTTCAAGCCCCTTGAATGTCAAGATGACTCCTTGTTTCTTTAAATGAGCAACCTGCCCATCAATCCATGCCTTTGTTCGAGCCTCAATAGCCTTGGTGAGAATGTTGAGGTCGTCAACCTCTTGCTCATTCCAATCAATCAACGATAGTGTTAAATTTTCAATAGAATTGTACCTCGAGTCGATCATAGTACTCTCTTCTTCTTCCATTTGATCTGGTACCGGAAATAGGTTCACCCTTTTCACAAAGTATGCGGTCATCCGCACATAGTGCCTTATCCGCACTTCAAAATCATCCTTATAATTGGCCCATTAATCCTCAACATCATGGAGCTGGGCATACTCCTGTCCAATTGCCTTCCTGATCTGGCTATATGGGTCCATCTGCGGTTTGGTTGTATATGGCTTGAAGTGGTACTCAACAAGCTCCTTCTCTGAATTGCCTGCGCATTGGGAAGTATAAATTTCATACATCCCCTAGCCAAGTGTGAGGAGTTAAGGGACCCCCACCAGATGCTTCCTGCTTAGGATGTTGTGAATATGTCACAGCTACTGAGATAGTTCTAATATTATGATCCGATCATTAGGCTACCGGGGCAACTTATTTGACCTTTTTGAGAATCCTTGGGCACGAATGTAGGTGAACTTGGGATACTGAATGAATAGGAAGGCATAATGCTTGAGGAGGGCTCTAGCACTATGAGAGACTCTTCTGTCAAAATCACCCCTGAGCAGTCTAATGATGTAGGCAATAAACACATCGTTTACTCTACTGTAATCCCTCTTGAAATTTCTGAACTGCAGCTGAGGATACTTGTCATATAGCTTGAGCTCTCTACTTGGAATCTCATTAGGTACTCTAAACAATCCATTATAATTATGTCGATCTAAAATCAAATATATCGAGTAGGAAGTCATGTAAAACTTGGAGGTCTTCTTTATGTTGACGAATTGCTCATGGAACCAATCACTGATTATTCCTCCCCAATAGAATGTATTGTCATCTCCATGGAGAATTTGTTCAATGAAGTATATCATCCACTCCTGAAAAAGGTTGTAGTAGGAAGGCCCATTGCTCTGCTCAGCAGGGTAACAAGATCACAGTAATCCTCAAAGAAGTCGCTGCGGAAGAGCTCCTGAGGAACCTTGGTAGCACTGCCCCGCTTCTCCTTCAACCAATACTGGTTGATCAACTTCTTGCATTTTTAAGGATTCTCATCCCACATCTCTTTGCACTCTTGAATAGTAAGGAGCTCCATGTTTTGGAAGATAGGAATGTGGAAGGTTTTTTTTAATCCTCGATGGAGACATATCAGCCAGGATGTTGCCATCTGTATCCATAATGGTTCTTGTTTCAAGTTGGTATGCCTCTCTGCAAGCCATTACCAGCTCGGGGGTGACCAAGGCAGGAGGGAAGCCAACAACCTTAGGTATTTCGCTGCTTCTGATCAATTTGGAATTTTCTGTCTTGGGATCTATTCTGACCCTCTGTGTGAAATCATCAATATTGACGTACCCAATATTGGTGTCAGAAATATCCTTCCATCTGGTTGTAACCTTGGAATGCAATGGTACTCCTTGGAATTTATACTTCATTTGCTCCTTGTCCTCCTTGCCTTGGGTTTCTTTGGCAGTCCTCTTTCCTTTATCCTTGACTACCCCCGAAGCTTCTACACCAAATTCCATATATCTTGCACATAGAGGTGGGAGTAAGTAAAATTAAGCATAAGGATGCAGCCTTGGGTGAGCTCCTACAAATCAGGGTTAGATTAAATAATTCATCATTCAAAAAGTCTTACACTTAGTCAAAGTAATTTTGGAAGGCAAATGGATGACCCGGGCCCTAGGGGTTGGATTTCCTTTGCCGGAATGTTATTTTGGAAGGGCGAAGAGGGCAAGGCGACCTAGATGATTACTTCCGAGCTTGGATTTGGATAACGAAGGGTCCATGTGGGAGAAGGCCAAATTATAGCACGTGGGTCATTTTTTTTTTCAGTTTGGAAGTCATTTAGGTCATCATTAAGGCCTTCAAGGTCAGACTGAGGGACGCTCGTCGAGTGTTGGCTGTTTGAAACAACCCTGGAGAATGATGCTTTGGAGGCAGAGTTTTAGAGTCTGGAACCTGTTAGGCAGAAAGTCATTTGGTATCTCGGGCTGCGAAGGCCGGGATGCCATTTGGGAATAGCCGTGTGAAACGACGAAGCAGGGACGGAAGTCCAAGGCATGCATCCTGGTGGACCAGACTTGAAAAGACATTTTTCCTTCATCCAAAAACCCAGAGGATATTTGAGCATCGTGGCCCGAAGGTCGAAAAGACAAGTTGGTTTGGCTCTTTAGGATGGCGGAGGTGGGATGGAATCCTGACGATGGAGGTCCAGTAGGCGAGGTTCGATTGAAGAAAGGACTTCGTGTTTTCATTGTTCAAACTCGAGCGACAGGGAAACATTTGGGGGTTGGAACCGAAAGGATGCCACGAGATGACCATTGAGGACAATAGGACAACAACGACAGCCCGCAAATGGAAGTCCGAAGGTCGGGGTCCGAGGGTGACTTAGAACTTAGAGTTTTCCCTGTTTTCAATTTTGATGTGCAAATTTTATGGGTTTAGGCTCCGAGAGTCGGAAGGCAGTCCTGAGACGACCGTTCAGGATGGTGGACCAAAAACAACAATCTAGAGATGAAAATTCATGAATTGGGACCCGACGAGCGCCTGGAAGTGTCATTCGTTTGGGAAACTTAGGTCGGATGGAGGACTGGAGCCCGATGACCAGACGAAAAAAACAAGGATGTCGTTGAAAAATGGTGAATCGGAAGCGGAGTTTCGGAGTTCGAAACCTAGGAGAAGCTTTGCTATCGAGGCAATTTTCATCAAGTTAAGGTTATGACAGGAGAGAGTCTCGGGGTCCGAGGGGCATGGTCGTCTTCCCTGAAGAACAACGATGGGACGACAAGGTTCCAAATTCAATTTTAGTTTTATGAGGGAAGCTTTCGGAAATTAGGGCAAGTGGGTTTTGAGGCAAGGCATTTTCCCTATCAGATTCTCATTTATTTCTCCCCTATCATTTAATCATTCAATCACAAAGTTAGAAAAAAAGGGGAGGACTATCGAACGACGGTCACACCTCAGGGGCCCGATGGAGTTGGTTGCCGAATCCGAGAAGAACAACGAAGTTGAAGCTCGGGCACGAGGGCGATGAAGGATGAGGTCACACTACGCTTGTTTTTTGTTTCTAACATGTGAAAATGACATGTCGGAACTTACTTTTATAGCCCTTAAGTGCAATGAATACCCCTAATGGATGTAGGTATGGCGGCTAGTGAAGTAGGTGCATTCAAAGTTCATGATGGTGGCAGGAGAACCAGAACCCGAGGGTCGGAAAGATGCCAGGGCATGGCCGTTCAGTTTTAACAAGTGTGAGGCCGATGCTAAAGGAGGCACTGGGGTTTGAGGTTCGGAAGGATGCCGACCATTAGCCATTCAAAATAGCGAAGATTTTGGAGGAAACCCGAGAAGGGAAACCCGATGGGTCAGGCCCGAGAAGTCCCACGGACGCCAAGAAAGGTAAAGTGACAAAGGAATCCTGAAAGAGCCCAAGACTCAACAATTTTTTGGGGGGGAAAAACATGGTCAACCTAAAATCAAAAATTGAAGGGTGCATTGACCATCTAGGACACCAAAATTGGGGCACACGAAACAAAGCGGCAACAAAAGACCCAGCCAGGCGAAAGAAAGAGAGGGTCCCTGTTCTGAATGGGGTGTGTGTGCTAGGGGTACAACAAGACTCATTCACCATTCTGGGTGAATGAGTCCCCTTAGGTGGGACCCATTCACCTAAGGTGGCGAATGAGTCCCCCTTAACTCAAAAATCAAATTTAATTTAAATCTTTGGCGGGATTTTATTCTCCAAGATCCAATGTTGGCTTGTAGTGTTGTAATTTTGGGAATTATTGCATAATTGGGTATAAATACAAGGTTATTTCTCTCATTTCAATCCTATTTGGCAATTCTATCATCTGAGCACTCATAAGCATACAAGCATTCATTGAGTTCACAAGAGAATTTGAGCAAGAGCATTCAAGGCTTTCAAGGGAAGATTATCAAGCTTTCAAGAGCATTCTTCAAGATCAATCATCATCACATTCATAATGTTTGTCATTGTGATTTCAATTGTGGTGTAGAGTTCATGATCTAAGAAAGCTTTGCATTCAAGATCTATCTCCTACAAGCAAGAATCAAGAATCACATCCATTGTGGCCATCTCAAGAAGATTTGAAGCATTTCATTGCAAGGGTCTGGTGAGTTGCAACATCACCTTTTGTTCATTCATAAATCTCCTTTCCATTTTCTTTCTATTTCAGGGTTTAATTACCAATAAGGGGTTTGACCAAGGAAAACCCCCATTCTCTAACCCCACAACCATTTCCCCCTCTCTTTGCATGTGATTTGTAGGTTTAGGTTGTAGATTTATCAAAGAGAAAGATTGGAAATGTTGTCATCAAGTTGTCAAAGCAAGTCAAAGTTGTCAAGATTGTGAACAAACCTTGGAGGAGCTTGGAAAAGACCTACAGGTTGAATTTAGCAGTTTCAAATCTAGATCTGAATTGGGAGTAGCAGAGCAGACTGAGGGCTACAAAATACAAATTTGAATTTCTAGAAATTCGAAAGTGGACTAATTCACCACTATTAGCGAATGAGTCCCACTACTGTTGTTTGTCATATATTTTTTGTAGATCTAAGTACCCTTTTATCTGAGACCTATTCTAGCACAGATTTCTTAACACTGGACTAATTCACCCAGCTTGGAAAATGAGTCCCAATTATATTTAACAGTGAATTTTCTAGGGTTTTAGACCTTCATTCTGTCGTCTCCAGTTTCACAGGTGCACATCTCCAGTTTTATAGTTTTCTATTACTGTTTTCTTGCATTTCTAGATCATTCTTTGAAACATTGTGTCAAATTAGGGTTTTTTCATTTCATCATTCATTTCCCTATCTTTCCAAGTTTACAATTGTTGGTGAACCCCTCATTTACATTATTCCATCCCCTAGAACACACACTTTTCCAGATTTCAATTACCTTTGCATTAGAATCTCAAGGGTTTGTTCTTGAATGTGAGTGTTGGATTTTTTTGCCCTAGGTCCTAAACCCTAGTGATAGCACACAAAATTATTTATTTCACATATAAATCAAATCATCAAACAAAACTTCACTTAATATCAACACTACCACAAAACATCCTTCTAAGCCAACTTTGAGAGTAGTGCATCGTGAGCTGATAGACACTAGTGTTCTTGATTGTCATCCTTTGCAAGAAAAAAATAAAAATAAAAAATCTTTGCTTAATGTCAATGTCATCACGTAAAACACTAATGATTTGAGTTAATTAGATTTTACACCCTCCTTTAAAGAAGAGTACAAAATCTCAAAATCTAAAGAGTCTTGTGTAAGTATGACATCTTATACTAAGCAAGAGATATCTTTGTCACAAACTATAGGAACACCTTCTACCATTAATCAAGAGGGTGCCTTATGGAGACTCCTCCAAGATCACTTGATATCCATTCCTCCAATAACATGAATGAAATTTTAGTACAAATATTCATTTTTTGCCTATCATAGAGTTCATGGTCATTCTACTAATGAATGTAAAGCTTTAAGTGATAAAATTCAACATCTAAAGGAGTGTGGTGCTCTTCCTTGTGTTGAAGCATCTAATCCCTCTAATTGATACTGATTTTTATTGAGCATGTTTCTCATCAATCATTTTAGCCCATCCTTATCCTGCACTAAGTGGGGGTAAGGGGTTAGATAGCCTTGTCCTCGTATGTCACCTGTCGTTGCCTCTTTTGGTTAGTTGATCACCTTTCAAGTATATATAAGAGCGAGCTTGGGATGTGGATGATATTCCTTAAGTTAGCTCGCATGTGACATACTTTAAAGAAATTGTGTACAACAATAGTGTTAGCAACCACTTTAAAGTGGGGGCATACATCGACACTCATGTTCCATTGTGCGATTTTATTTTTTCTTGTGATGCATCATTTTCTTAGTGGTTTCACTATGTTTGATTTCCTACAGGAGTGTGATATTTCTTTGAATTTTCCTCTCTTGGAGATGGGTAAACCCACAAAAGTGGTTTACAATTTGAGTGAGGAAGGAAAAGTAAAAAAAAATGACCCCATGCAAAAAAAACTGCTTTTAGGGGTTTGAACGAACTATTTGGTTCAAGCGAACCAAAATAGGGTTTGCTAGAACTCGATTTCGAGTGAAGCCATTTAATCATGGGGCCCATCATTCCTGGAAAAATAAAAAAGTGAAGGCTTGTGGAGAGAGGGTTCGATCAAACCCCCCTTCTCCCCCCCAAACACAAAAAAAAAGTCCATAATTTTGTGCTTCGAAGCTCAGATTGAGGATGAAAATGGAGGAGAAGACTTCACAGACGCAACTGGATGATGGTAGTCCTCAGAATGAGCTGTCCAATTAATATAATTTTAATATGTTTTTGTTTTTATAGATTTATTAAACATAGGTTTTTCACCGAAAATCAAGATCTTTGTTTTGCACATGTGGAAAAATAGTAGATTATCAAAAATAAATTAAAAAATATGAGTGCACCAGATATTGAATTCCTTGATCCAACAAAAAAATGAATTTCGATACATACAAAAATAGATACGTTGTATACAATCCACCTATGTCTGAATTGTAATTGGTTTGACTTTGAAACTTGATTAAAGAAAAAATATTCTATAAAAAACTATGAGACCAATTGGAAGCACCAGATATTGTAGTTACAAATCTAAATTCAAAAGAATTAGAATTTTATCCTTCATGGAAATTTTTTTATGTTGTATACGGTGAGAGTCACTCCTTAAAAATGTTGTTTGCTGAAAAAAACTAGTTTTCGAAGGAGATGGAAAAAGAAGTGCAATATGATTCTAAAAGTTTTGAAAAAAAAAATATTTAGAATCTACAGACAAAATTTCACAAATCACTAGTGTGCATTACTTTCAAATTCCTCACGGTTTAGCCGCTATAGGTGCCCGAAAGTGAAGATTTAGTTAGAAAAAAATATTTTAGTGTCCAGTTTGGCCAAAAATTGTAAACCAGTATGGTGGGATCACCCAGAAATTAAGCACAATGTTCCCTAAGAAGATACCTTGACACAAACTAAGCAAAATCCCTTCGAACATCCCTCTTTCTTGTTGCATTTTATTTTTGTACCTTATTAAAGTCATGGAAGTATGGCTTTGGTATGGTCCCTTGGGGCTCACCTAGTGAACAACTAGGTTCACTAGCCCTTGTGAGCATGAGTTTTATTTTGTCCTTATCATATTCATGGGGGTATGACGTTGATATGGACCTCTTAGGGCTCATCTAGTGAACAACTAGCTTCACTATCCCTTGTGAGCATGTGTTTTGTTTGCATAGTGGATAGCGTGTTCCACTTGTAAACCATTTTGGACAAATAGCCTAGACTTGGTCCACCATGTTGGACAGCCAATCGAAGCTTGATCCATTGCATTTTTATTTCTTTTTTATTTTTTTTTGTCTTTGATGGTGTATGTTTGTGATATGGTTATGGCTTCATATATCACCTACAAGTGCGTTCCTTTGTGCCTATGTTGGTTTTCCATAAGATCTTGATCCGGGGGGCTTGATCATCCCTCTTGATTATTGTCATCCTATCTTACTACCATTCATACATTTGAACCCCTCTTGATTGTGTGGTTGGCTACTTTAGTGTGAGTTTGAAGAAAGTTCATCCTCTCACTAAAGTGGGGTCTAAATGTAGTGTGGGAAAATGCATACCTTTGCATTTCCACACTTGTTTGGGCCCACCTTGGTTTATTTATCTTTATTTATGTCTTAGTTCTAGTCCTATTTTTCATCCCAAGCCTAACAAACTATATCTTTTTTCTGGAAAATCCCAACAAACAATAATGGATAAATGATAATTTAATGATTCTGCCTGAGTGTCACTAATTTTTGGGTCAGGACTAAGTTGCCACCAAGGGTGTCTTTGTTCCCCTAGGGTTTTGGGACCCTCTTTTCAATGGAACCTTAAATGGGCCCCTTTTTGGAGTTTGTGCCCCAAGTTTTTAGGACTAGGGACTAAGATGCCACCTAGGGAATCTTTGTCCCCCTTAAGCTTTTTTCAAGATTTAATTTCAAATCTTGGCAAGATTTGGCCTCCTTTGATTAATGATTCCATATGTCAACTTGTTGTGGTGTAATTTTGGGATATTAAGCATGGATAAGTATAAATAAAAGGTTCATTCAGTCATTTTCATATCCAAGATAACAAGTCTTTTGTGAGAGCATTCCTAATAGAATAATTGAGTTCAAAAGAGGATTCAAGAGCAACTCATCAAGAATTTGGATCCATCATCAAGATTCAAGCATCATATCAAGGAGATTTTTGCATCATGTGTGTTTTTGAGCTAAAATTTGTGATGTAGGGTTTTGATTCAAGCAAGCAATCCAACTCAAGATCCATAAAGTATTTCAAGATCTATATCCAAGCTAGCCATTTTACACAAGTTTGTAGATTTCACAAGGGTTTGGTGAGTTGTAACATTGCATGTTGTACATTCATCATTTCCCTCCATTTCATTCTATTTCATTTCAAGGTTTAATTACCAACAAGGGGTTTGACAAAGGAAAACTCCCATTTACTAACTGAACCACAATTTTTTTGGGGATAGAGCTCTCTTACACTTCTAGGGTTTTCACCTAAAAGGAGAAAGGTATTCCACAAAAAATTGGGGGTTCACTCAAGACTAATGCTAATAGGGTTTAAATGTGCCTAAATGAAATGTCTTAAAAACTGAGAATTGATAAAAGAGATCAAATACTAATGGAAAACCTAAAAAATGTAAGATGCTTGAAAACACATTGGGATATGCACAAAGATAGATTAAATGCAATATAGAATAAGATAGAAAGGATAAAAAGAAAGAGTGCATCTGGAAACTGACAAAGGTTGAAATGAGAATTTCAAATGTCTCTAAAATCTTTGAAAATTTGATTTTTTGGCCAACTGGGACACTTACGCTGAGCTGGGCAACTTAGTCCTAGATCTGGGAAACTATTCTAGAGACCATTTCAGCCAAATGGGTGTCGAAATATACAAAAATATCTCACAAACATATGCAATGGGACTAAGTCACCACTATTGGTGACTTAGTCCACTCTGGCTTTTTTGGAAATCCAAGAGTGGAAACGAAAGCCTATAGTTTGCACTCTATTCTCTAACTGAAATCCGGATCTAAACCTACAAAATCACCTGAAAAACATAATATAATTTGGTTTCTAATAGGGGTTTTCCTTGGTCAAACCCCTAGTTGGTATTTAAACCTTGAAAGAGATAATGAAATCTGCATAAAACCCTATCCCTAAGTGTATCTAAGACTAGGAAATATGAAGTAAGATGCAACTCTATTCTAATATGAAAGAATAAGATGCATTAAGTAAATTAGAATAATGTAAGAATCATTCCAAGAGACCCTAAATCACATTATAAATGAATCTTAATAACATGCAAACCTCCCTTAGGTTGAAGATAAAAATAAAATGGAAGATGGAACCACTTTGAAAACAAGTCTTTAGGATTGATTTGATGGCTAGTTGCATCTCCTCAACCTAGATTTCTCCATGTTTCTCCATATGCATCCATGATCATCCCTTTTAAATGTGAGATCTTGGACAAAAAGCGAGCTTGAAGACCTACAAAAACCCTAGCTTGCTGCCCTAAGCTTCAAGTTTGTTGTAGATATACTAATGAATCTTCTTGTGAAATATATTCAACACTCGACTCTTGAACTTGCTTGTAAAAAATGACTAAAGGTTGTGAAAAATGACCTAAAAAAATATATTTATAGGCATTAATACCTAATTTTATGTTATTTTGACCTAAGAGGCTAACATCCATTGTAAATTTTGATTAAGTCGGTGATTTTCCCACTGAAAATTGAAAATTCCCCCAAAAGGGACTAAGTCACCACCAGGGGTCTTTAAGGTGGGTTTTATGAATTTTAAATGATTTGAATGTTATTTTTTGGGACTTGTGTGATTTATAGATGGAATAAGCCTCAAGGTCCAAAATAACGAGTCACAGGGGCCTATAAATGTTGTTTTGAGGGGTGATTGATGCAAGGGTGTCTAAAATAGGACCAAATTAGGCACAAAATTTCCTCTTTCTTCACGAGTATAAATTTTTTGGAAACACACTAACAATCAACAAGTTTTTCCTCTCTTGTGTATTTATGATTGTAGATTTAGGTTGAAGACTTGAAGATCATTTTGAGTGCAAAGTTGCATCACAAATTTTTCATCTTCACGAAAACTCACCTATAGGCCAGATTTAGAAGATTTAGAACCTAAGGTCCGAGAGGAAGGAAGTGGAGAAATTGGACCTCAGGACCACATTCAGAGATTTAAAAAATTCCAAATGAGACCAAGTCACCACCTAGGGCGTCTTAGTCTTCCTAAAACTATTTTTCAAAAATTCCTTCAGATCTAGTTTCGACATCCGAAGACTCCACATTTTCCCTGAAAAGCAATTGCACGACTAAGACAATAACAAGGGCATCTTAGTCCTCCATAACACATTTTGACAACATGTTTGTATTTCCAGAATCCTCATTGCATTTCTTGAACTTCTAGGTACACATACCCTAACTTGTTGCATAATTTCATTGTTTGCATCATTCATTTAGCTTGGATTATTAGGTTTTGTGAGTTGAATACTTCTTTGTCTTTTCCAAGATTTTTCTTGGTGGTGAACCCCTCAAAGCTTTAAAGAACCCCTCCTAGGTCCTTCCCTATTGAGAATTGAATCACCTTTGAGGTTGATAGTCAATCCAATTCGGGATCCTAGGACAATATTGAATGACCTAGGGAAGATAGGTGAAATCCCATCCCTATTTTCCCCATGGTTCAGAATTATCTCAAATTTTCCCTAGTTGCTACATAATTTGCATAAAAAACCTTGGAACCACTTTGTGAATTTTTATAAAACACCTTAGAACCAATTTTCCCTACTTTCCCTTCAATTTCACTCAAAATGACTCCACTATGAACCGAAGCCTCTACTTCCTCCCCAAACTGAGCTCTATATAAAGATTTAGTAGCCCAATTACCCAAATCAACCACTCAAAAAATCAATGCTCAAGGACTTGGGTCTGTCGAGGGTTTAGTGGATGAATTTCATGGGGTTAAGGATGTGAACATCCATCTATCTGGGTGGTCATTATTTTTTCCACTAGTATGGAAAATGAAATTTCAATGCCCCTATGTCAAATGTGTGAAAGTTTTACTTAGGGAAGCTGGCAGTCCCACATGTGTTCTTAGATGTTGACCTACTGAAGGCAATAGCTAAAAACTATGATGAAGTAGTCAAAACTGTTAGGACTATAGTGGGCAAGGCTATGGTGGTGATTGATAAGCAATCAATATCACAAGTATTCTAGCGCAACTCAACACCTAACAAACCCATTGATTTAGATGGTTTTAAACAAAAAACACAACCAAAATAAGAGCACCTATTGTGTAGTACTATTGCCAAGATTTAAGGTAAAGGAGCACAATGGAAAGTGTGTTAGGATATCTCCTAATGAAGTGGAACCTTTCAAGGTTTAAAATTTTGAGAATTACCTCAATAAGACTTACCATTCACTATGTGAAGTCTTAGGAATGGATAAGAAAGAAAGAGTTCCAATTAATTTGATTTTCATGGAGGTTGACATCCAAAATACCACGGGCAATGAGGAATTTGATTTTGCACATTTTTTCTGGTTCCATGCACAAGGGACTAATTGACATCAAGAATGGAAAATAAGGAATTATATTCTAGTGGTTTTTTGTGTTATGCAACATGTTTTTATATAGAGGGAGAAAGGAGTTCAATCCTACACTCCAAATACATGACAAAGGAAAGGATGGCATTGATTATCTAGCTTAATAGTGGAAACATGTATGGGATAGGGATTGTAAGTAGGCCAGCTATGTAACCTTTAGAAACCACTTTGTTGCAAGGGTTTTGTATTTCTTGTAGGGTCAAGTACCAAGAGTGCTTACATAATTATTGGATTTTCTAAACCCTATGAAGAGGAGGCGAGATTTAGGAATTAAAGCATAATTGGGGAGATGTTATTCTCCATTTAGACTGCATTATGATAAGAATTTATGGAAGCTTTGTAGGACCTAATTGAAGATAAATTGAGAACAAGCATAAGTAGGTCAGTTTTTTATCATGGCACTGATCATAGTGAAGATGTAATAAAAAATTGTTCAATAAGACGGAGGTAAGTGAAAGAAAAGTTACGTGGACTTCTTTCTAAAGGGTTTAGGAAGCAAAGAAGAAAAGGGTACTTCTTTCAAAGGGACTTAAATGTAGATGTAGATGATAAAATTCTAAGGATTCAAGCTATTTGGAAAAATATAAACAAGATCATTGGTGAAGCTCCTCCAATTGAAGAGAGGGAAAAGGGAAAGTCTCCCATTCTAGAAGAGAAGCCAACTTACCAGCCTCCCAAAGCCCAACCATATGTATTCAAAAGAAGGCCTAAAGGAGTTGTGATCAGGGTAAAACCACCATAGTCCCCTCCAAATCCATAGACGTCCCAACCTTCTCCACCAATACAACAAGCTCCCCCTTCTCCAACACAAAATATAATTGATATTGAATTTCCCCTAAGAGAGCCATCCCCTAAGAAGAGGAAAGTATAGAAGGATTCCCTGGTTGATTACCCAATTGATTGAGAGGATCTTATGATGAATATGAGGTGACAAGGGATGATGTAACAAGGAAAATACCATCACCGCAAAGAGATGAGAATGTGCAACATCTAGTGAACATAATGATAGAAAATATTCTTGGAGGTAGGGATAAGGCTGATATATAAGAGAGTTGGCATGCAACACTTTCCTCAATGATGATACATTTGTGAAGTCCAAGGAGTTCAAAGACTTTATTTAGAGATATAAAAGGGAGGAATATGTTAAGAGGTAGGAGGAAGAAATGGAAAAATCTCCAGGTAAGACAAGAGACCAAGTTGCTAATAGGTTGGTAGCACAAATCAGTGTTGAACAAAGAGAGATTACTCCAGATTAAGGAAGGCGAATGGTCAGAGAAAGTGGAATACTCTTGCTCCCTGAATGGGATATAACATCTTCCATTACTTTGAAATAATCAAAAGGAAGGATGCATAAATGTTTTATTATTAAGATGAAGTTGTAGTAGCATTGTCTATATCTAGGTTTAATCCAATATGGGAGACCCTAGCTATTTGGGCTTTGGCCCCTAATACCAATAAACCAGAGGTGGTAGAGCTAGTGGGGGACCTGAGAGGTGGACTAGTTGTGAAAATAATATCAGATACCTCTGTAGTAGAGGCAACCACCTTAGCAGTTAATGATGCATAATTTAGTAGAGAAACAACTAAGTCTCTGCAAGAGCAATATAATAAGGTTGTGGAGGACTATCGATACCTAATAAATGAGTATAATAAGGCTAAGGAAACAATAAATAAATTGAAAAAACAACAACAACCATGCAATAATAGGCACCACCACCACCTTCATTAACAATAGTAGTGAGAGGTGATAGATCAATGGTTTCCAATACTTCATCTGCTCCACCCCAAGAGCTCAAAACAAAAGGGAAGAATTACTAGAGAAAATTAGTACTTATGAATCTAGCTCTTGCTACATTATAATGAAGATAAGCATAAAAATAATATGCTTATTATTTCAAACATGCTTGGACACTTGATGGGAAAAATATTAAGGAAGGTGGAAAATGTCCACAAAAATTACTCCCAAATGATGGCAACAGTTGATAGGTTTTCCATAGATAAAATAGAGGGCATTCCTCTAATGAAAAAATAGATTCCTAGATTAAATTCTTTAATTGGAATGTGTAAAGTATTTGCATATGATCCAAATAAGCCTAAGGAGATTGTCCCCACCTATCAAATTGTTAAGACAACAAGGGAATGTTAGGGATTAGTAGATCCTTTGGAGGAAAAAATAAAATAAATGATTAAAGAATTTGATGATAGTAACTTAGGAATATTTCTAGACATAAGGAAGCCTAATGGAGAATTTAAACCATGCAATGAATCGAGGCATAATTTGAGAGCATCACAGTAACATTGGATTATCTCATTTGTGAAAAAGAAACCATTGATATAGGGGTCATGAAGAACAATTTAAACAAGCTCTAGGACACAAATAGATTCTTGGAGGAATTTGGAAAGGAATTTGATAATGTAGTTGTCAAGTACAATACATACAGAGCTAAATTGGATGAGTTCCTTGCATTTCATTGGCCAAATGAAGAAGAATAAAATGCTTGGAATGACAAATATAATAATTTTCCCATGTTGTAAAAATTTAATGACTTTGCATTGATTATTCTCTCATCCTTTCTTGGGAAGGTGATGTTCTTTTAATCTTTATGGTCTATTTGGTATATTTTGGAATCTTCATCAGTTCCAATAGGAATTTTGTCTTCTAGTGGGCCTCGCTTTTGTCTTCATCCACCTAGTCAACATTTCCTAGACCTTTGATACCAAATGAAGATAGAGAAGGAGCGAAAACGTAAGTTACAATTGTCTTTATCAAACACTTTTGGAGAAACAACGATTTACAATTATAAAGAAAATAATATTTGTTCTTTATGGAATATTCCCCCATGGCCAATTGTGATCATATTTTGTTATTAATTGTATGTCAAATGAATATGTGACATGTGCCAGATGGGCATGAGGCTTATTTTTCTCTCTTGTTCTTACAAAAGGGAATTCAAGGCCTTTTACATGAGATCTTGGAGAACTTTTTGTATTACTAAGAAATTGTAATAGAGTTTCTAATTTTGCTCTAGGTCATTGTCTAAGAATAAGATTATTTTGTAATTTTCAAATGTTGTATAATAGTACTAGCATCAATTCATAAATATATAGAGGCACAATCTTAGTCCAATTATCTCCTACATGTATGTACAATATATAGTTTAGAATTGAAAATGATCAAAGATTTCTTGAGCTTCATCTTCACAGTCTTTCCTATTTATGAATGCTTTTGTTATAACTTTTAAACACATAGTAGATTAAATGCTTTAATGGAAATGATGAATTATATGTGTGTATACAAAGAGTCATAATAGAATTGGTTTGAAATACTATGAATAATAGTGTAAGAAATTATTACATAGCTTTCTGATGTTTGGGGAAAATACTATTTTATGAATTTTTTTACATTCATTTTACCTTTGTTCCCTAGGTTAAGGCACCAATCTTTTGCAATTGTGTTTGATATAACTCCTTGATCATATAATTGAAAATAAATCATGAATTTCCCAATTTTTGTATTAAGTTATGCATATAATTTTATTTACATGTTCTCCTGCAACTGAATGCTTGAAAGTCTAAAGATCAAGCAATGATTTAGAGTTTATCTACAGTTCTTTAGCATTTTAATGAGGACATATCTACTTGTCATGATATTTGAGATAATGGAAAATGAATCTTAAAGAATATTGTATAGGATCACCCTCCTAGGTTTTGTAGAGCTTAAAGTGCAAAGGGAAATAATTATCTAGCTTTCTCCTATTTGTTGGCCAATCCCTAAGATAATTAACCATTAGAAATGGATATAGGTTTTGTAGAGCTTAAAGTGCAAAGGGAAATAATTATCTAGCTTTCTCCTATTTGTTGGCCAATCCCTAAGATAATTAACCATTAGAAATGGATATTCTATAGATTATCTTTGATATCAGCTTGGGAATAAAAAACACCAACATGTTCAATCTCTCTTCACATATCATTTGACATGGGATGAGAATCAACATTTGATGATACCTTATCACTAATGGGGAGAGAATTAGTATGAAGAGTAGGGAAGGTGATGTCAAGAAAAGTATCAATATTATCATCATGTTGTAGATTGTACTTAGAAAGGAAATGATCTTCCTCTAAAGAAATAAAATAATTGGAGAATAAAAAAGGATGGTAGATCATTAGATGAATGATAAAAGAGATACAACTCATTGTCAATAGGAGAAAAATATTTATTGAAGAAATCGTTTTCATAAAGGAAAAAAACACTCATGGGTATTGAAGACATGATAATGAAAAAAAGAGAATAGAAGATGATATTTAGATATGTTAGCCAAAGGCCATTATCTTTATTAGGTTTAAGACTTTAGAATGAAGTATGTAGTAGTGCCCCAAAAATTGAGAAGAGAAAAAAAATAATTTATTTTTGGAAGAAAATTGAATGAAAAAATAAGTTATTATTTCAAATTTTTGGGTTCACCAAAATGTAAATGATAATTTAAAATGCATTAAAATTCAAATTTTTAGGTTCACCAAAATGTACATGATAATTTAAGATGTGTTACACTTTAAATTTACACTAATTGATCTAGATTATGGAGACATATAAAAAAAATCAAATATAATATATAGAAATAAAATTAGGAAAGTAATCATAAAAGAAAAATATTGAAATCATCAAGAGCCTAGAAAATATTTTTGGAATATCATTAGCCAAGATGGTACCAAAATATGCTATCATAGATAGTCAATGTGTTGGCATCTAGTTTGTGTATTGTTGCAACAATCTATTTCTAACATGTATTTTAAGAATACCTATGCATAGGGATGCAATGTCATACAATATGACATACAAGATATACCAAAAGTGAAAAAAAAACTTAAAATAAATACTAATAATTTTAAAATAAATATATTAAAATATGAGAGGAGAAAAAAGTCAAACCCTCCATACATTTAAGAGTCCAAAACACCTACAATTTGAGAAGGGGATAAAGGAAGTGACTAATTAGGAGCTTTCTAAATTAATTGGAGACCCTATTTTGGTCTTTCAAACTCCATGAGTAGCGAATATAATGAGGAAAAAATGGAGTGTGTTTGCACTCAACTTATTTTTTTCTAGGACTAAGACTAGCAATAAGAAATAAAATAAATCTATAAGCATTAATTCCTACTCTATAAGGTGAACAAACCTTATGTGTATGGTAAGAGAAAGGAGGTGATAACTCCACAATTCCAAAGGAAGTAAACAACAAAACTATAAAATAATGAAGGAAAAGAGGATAAAACAAATCAAACTAGTCTTTTATATTAGAAATGAGGATGCTCCTAAGGCCATGGATGTGTAGTAGAATGCTAGAATGTTGCAATGTGGTACATAGATTTCTACAAAATATTGTAGGTTACCATTGGAGAGATAAAAAATTAATGAGTAAATGAGGATATATAATATTTGAAGAATAAGAGGGAATCCTAATATTCACTTAAAATGTAAAAGTGGCTATTAGACTTCCAAAAATTGGGAATGGTATTTATAAAAGAAAATTTTGGAGTTAAAATAACATTGATAAGTAGAAACTAGATGTTGTGTCACTATATAGTTGAAGGATATAAGTGTGTTGAATGATGTCCACACGCCACTCTATGATGTATGAGCTCCTCGGTTTGCTTGCACCTTGCTGAGAGACCTAGCTAGTCTCTTCTAGGAACCTAGTCTCCTCTAGGTCCTGATTGGCAACTAAGTCCAATCTTAGCTCTGTTCTAAGAGCTCTCCCTTGGTGCTTCACCTTGGAGGTCAAACAACATTTTACAATTTCAAATTCCTGCTCACTTTCCTTCCTCACTTAGAGAACTCTAAGAGTCTTTTTCTTGAATATCTTCATTCTCCATTGCTCTTCATTGCAGGGGTGTTTTTCCTATTGAGAACCATCAAACCTTTGCCAATTGGATCCCTTTTAGAGATTTCTTTAGCACTGTCCTTACCGGGCTCAAGATTTCCTCAATGGAAGACCTCAATTAGGCCTAATTCTAGTAGTCCTTACCAGTCCTTGTTTGCTATTGTTTGCAAAATTCTTCCAAAGACTCTATACATCTAAACACATATTCTAGTACCCTTTTGAGAGTTTTAAATCGTCCAATTGGTCTCCTAGTCTGACAGTGTCCATACAGGGGATTCCTATAACCTAGGGTATGTAGGGTTTGTAAACCTAGTTTCTAGGAATTCACTAGGTTTCCTCTTCAAACCTTACTCTAATGACTTCATAAGACTCCAATCCTCCTGCCTTACCAAGACCTACCCTTATCCCACTTGGAACCGTACAGAAACCGTACTGTACCTGCTTCCCCTGCAAGAAACTCCTAATGCTTCTCCTCTAGCTCTCTAACCGGGCTCCACCTGCTCGCCTAGAGATCAGTTGCTAAGAGAAGCTTCTCCCTTATTTGTCATGCTTCCTAACACTAATTACTCCCCTACCATTCCACCCATCCTTAGGTGTTTCCTAAGAAAAGATTTCATGGGGGAGCCATGAAAGCACCGACTGGTCAAGACAGGACCAGTAGGAGCTCGAAGACAAACTAACTCACTAACACTAACCTCTACTCTAAACTAACTCACCTATCAAATGAAAAAGACTTAAGACTATGCTATCAACACAATGCCAAAACTAACTCAATGCATTCAAGCTATCTACAGTCACACTCAGACAAGATCACTCAGTGTTAACACAAAAACACAGAATTTGTAGACCTTGTTTTCTCATTCATGAAACTTGATTACAAAACTACCACACATTTCAAAAACTGCTAACTCTTCAAAGATACGAGCCTTGGGTCATAATAGATGTCCACTCCATGATTCTAGGCAAGTTGGTCGAATTCCTCCACTTCCTATTCCCAAGGGAATCCAAGGGTAACCGGATTGCATGCAACAACCAATGCAAACTGCCTTCTCCATTTGGCATCTTCCTTCATGCCTTTAGCCTATTTCTTAGGACCACCATTCCCTCAAGAATTCGAGGAACCAACTCATTAACTGGCCTTAAGGCATCATTACAACCTCATTAAGCATTTTGAACAACTTAAAGACTCTACTCCCCTAGACAACAAACATTAAGAAATCTAACTTACTAACAATGGAAAATAGTGTGACCTTAGTCCTAAGGACTAAGGTCACCTAACCAAAACAAAAACAAGTCCATCTAAGGTCTAAAGCAAACATGCTTAAACTCCCTGACTTGTCTAAGGTCAGTTACAAGCCAAAATAGAAAGATAAAACATGGAGGTTAGCCTAGGTGCTCCTGCACCACTCTAGCATTCAATTACAACATGCTTAGAGACTTCACAAGATGAGAAAAAACATAAAAAAATTAGGGAACACATGATAACACATAAAGCACAACACAACATTGGCACTATGATTAGATGAAAGACTAAGGATAGGAAAAATAATCCTAGTATATGCTATGTGAGGAAAACACAAAAGAAAGCTCGAAACTTAATGAAATAATTATAAGATATACAATTTTTGACACTACAAGACAAAGTAATAGGTTTAAATAAAATTAATTGAATAATTTTATCATTCCAAGCTCCTCCTTGGAATGAAATTTGGGTTTTAATCCTCATAAATATGTGAGAAGCAATACCCTATGATTAAACTAGGTCCCATTTTAAACTTTGTTTACCTCTATGTTGAGATTGAATCTTACATTTCAACATGTGACAATTGTTATGCTATTTGAATCCTTTTCACTAGAATCCACTCCTATTAGGTTTAATAATTTTATTCTTATTTATTTGAGATTATAAGAATGCAGGAACCCTTAGAAATGATTTAAAAACTTTATTGTTAGATTTTATTCAATATTCAACCATGTTTTTATGGTTCATTTTGGATTATGCTGTGCCTTATGCCCATTGGATGTATAGAGATATGGAATGACCGAAAAGAAATAATATAATCCATGTATTAGTAATTTTTTATTCCTTGATTATATTTATCATAGGCTAGGTCAACCCCATGAAAATTAGTAGGTTAATATATTGGTTGTTTAAAAATATCAAATAAAAAGTATTCCATGAACTACATTCAATTTCTATAACTTTTATAACTATTTTTTTTCATATTTATTAGATATGTCCTTTGATTTTTTATGCGAGGTTACTTAAGTTTATTTTTTAACATTTCAATTGTCATTTAATAATGTTGTTTGGCTTGTGATGATCTTCTACTTATTCATTATTTAATAATAAGGACAATGCCATGTTGTTATGAGTGCTATCAAATATTGTTCAAAATATAGATAGGGGGAATGGGGCTTGGAATCACCTCTCATAGTAGTAATAGAAGGAAGGAGATGCAATAGTTATACAAAGAAGTTTCTTGGTGGAGAACATGCTCACAATGAAATTTTATTAGAAATACAAATTGAAGTTTCCAAGGTCTAAGAAATAAGTTTGTGGGTTGAATAAGTAATGTAGTTCTTGATAATCAATAAGGAGTGTTACCAATGTGTTCCTTAATAGTTGTAAAGGGAAATTTCAAAGATAGAGTAGTATTTTGAGAGATGATAGGTGAGAATAAAATATAATTTATTTGCAAGAAGCTAACTAGTAGAAGGAAGTATAGTTTTCTAGATCATTATAAGAATGTTGCAATAGTAGTAGGATTTATTTTTTAGGAATATTATAATAGAAATAAAGAAGTTTAGGCAATCAATTAATCCATAATTATTGAAATGTTGGTGAGCAAGTATTTATTGGCTAACAAAAGTAAGAGTCATGTGATGCTCCAATTAGTCTAATAGATTGGAATGGTAGCCTAGAGAGAAGAAAGTAAGTCTTAATCTTGTGTGGACCAAGATAGTGTAGGAAGGGATGAAGTGTTATGTAACAAGGTACAATAAAATTAAGTTTCTTAAAGGAGGTGGGCGCACTAAAGAGCATTATGTTCCTTTAGGGATGTGGGGAGGTGTATAATGGCTAAGGTTTATTCTCTCAAACAATGTGACATCACCTATCTTTGAAGGCCTTGGAGAAAAAAGAGGTGAAGTAAAGAGTATACATATCTTTTCAGTGGATCCTATACATATGTTTAATGCATGCTAAGGTTGAAGAACTAATGAAAGAGGTGACTAAAATAGTATGGCTCTAATCCATGGAGCTTATGCATATGTTAAGAGTAGGCTAAGGTTGACAAATTAATTAAAAGAGCAGCTCTACAACTCAACTCTTGTTTGTCAAAATTTGAGATCACAAAAATTCTACCTAGGGCACGTCTAATGTTGAAGCATCTAGGTAGTTCATTGCAATCTTGTATCAACCAAAAAAAAATTGATTCATCTTTATGCTTTACGTTGTTGTGTACCTTCACTTCAGATTTATCTAGAGATAAAGTTTTCACATTATCCTACACATTTGTAAAGGATATGTTATGTTGTCATAGTAATCTAATAAAATTTAGCTAATGCATTCTTGTTACATTTGTTCACAAAATGTTCTTTTTAGTTCTTTCCCTTGCGATGATAGTTTGAACTATGTAATATGAACACGACTTTTTAAGAAAAGTTATATAGATGAATAGTGATGGAAAAAGTATTGCTAACACTTTTTAGAACTATACTACTTTCTATATGTTTATTTTACCTCAATTTTTAGTTTTCTATCTCTAGCTCTAATATATATACATACATAAATACACACAAGAATAAAGGATAATAGATTAATTGTAAGTTAGAACCCTAGATAAATTATTGAACTTAATTTGATTAAATGTAATGAATAAATATATACACCTAGTGAATATTTAAAAAATATATATATGAATATAATTTATTAAAAAAACAAATCGAAAAAGTTATTTTTTATTCTATTATTAGCCGATAGGCTATTATAGGTGGGAAATCCCACCGGATTAGTCTGATGTCTGATACCGAGAAAGACTATTCCGGTGGGTAGGGTTAGGTTATACGGTCTCTGATCACGGCATTAAATGCATAGAACTCGACGCTCTCTCTTCAAACTCCAGTATTTTCTCATGCTTCTCTTCCATCTCAGCCATGGCTAGGGTCGAGGTGGATAGAAAATGTAGCATACGCCCTGCCCGCCCTTCTCTAGCACATCAATGTAAACTCACATAGTCAGATCTGCGGTTGTTGTACGTCCATTATTTACAGAAATGTCTCTATTTCTCCACACGCATTGGCTACACCATCCAAGAGTTTCAGTCCATGGTGGAGCGCCTGAAGAAAAGCCTGTCAGAAACTCTGATTTACTTCTATCCGCTGGCATGAAGACTGGAAACATGTGATGGCGAGGTGTATATTGAGTGTAATGACAGTGGAGCGGAGTTTATGGAAGCATCTGCGCCGGATCTTTACCTCGTACAACTCATGACGGGCAACACTCCTCATCAGTTATTTCCTTACAATGGTGCTTTCAGGGGATTTGGAAGGAAGGATGAGGCGGTGAGCAGGTTTGTTCGGTGCCGGTTTCATATTGACCAATCGTAGCATAAAGAAAGGGTTTCCGTTTTCAATGTGGAGTCGTTCAATCCCTATCTGGCTTCAACTTCATTCTTTGTCACTCGAGAGAGCATTGTTGGTCCTATGCCAATAAGACCAGGTGGGATTGAATCGATGCTGAGAGGTGGGGAGTCCCCCTTGCCGTGGTGGGTGGCAACAACAGCAAAATAGAAACCCTGCGGCCACTTTCTGCCATTGTTAGCGGTTCAGATAATTTAGCCCCTGTCTTTTCAATAGCTAGAGTAAAAGCTGATTTGCAATATGGGTCATATCAGCGCACACCCATTCTGGCTTTGATTTTCTGGTTTTCATCAAGTTCCCAGGCTGTTCAAGGGTTTTATTTCATCTGCGTTCTTTAGTTAAGGGCAACATCGACGGACACTTAGCCTTGAGGGGATTAGGGTTTCAAGAAGAAAAATTTCGACCCTCTTTTAATTTGGATTTTTCTGGTGAAGAAATACCATTTTACTGAATTG
The DNA here is from genome assembly GCA_007115665.2 of Sequoiadendron giganteum. Classification (NCBI taxonomy): domain Eukaryota; kingdom Viridiplantae; phylum Streptophyta; class Pinopsida; order Cupressales; family Cupressaceae; genus Sequoiadendron; species Sequoiadendron giganteum. The sequence continues at coordinate 840,964,492 of CM021100.1, read as the reverse complement.
ATTTGGGTTGGGAGTATTATGCCTCAAGAAAGCCAATTTTCATTTCGACAACCCTCGTGAAATAGATTATAAACCCTCAGTAAATCATGATTTTCCTTATTCTACTTAGTTTGCATCAAATACACGTCTTGATAAACCCAATTGTTGGAAGAAAATGATGCGCCCAGCCTTCATTATAAACCACACCCACAAATCTGAAGCTCACACTCCAAAACGCGTTTCTCTAAGGTGCCAAAATTCCAATGTACTGTGACCCGAAAATCTGAAGGAAGACCAGAGGTTTAGTGGTATTTGGCAGACATTAGTGTCCTAAAATCTGGTTGCGAGAATTTGTATGAAATTATTTAAGCTTTTTTAATACACCTGTTTGTGCATATCCAACTATGTTATAATAGTTGAGTCCATAATGTTGTTTTGAGTGATTGAGTGCATAAATTTTTTTTTAAAATTTGAATAATTGAAAGACGAGCTCTTATCAGCTAAACCATGCATCAGTCTTGATAGGAAATCTTTGTTACACTTGGCTCATGGAGAAAATCTCATGGCACGCCATGTCAATTTGCGCTTTTCAGGACCACTATTGTCTCCTAAATCTGGGCCTGTGAAGGTTGATTCACATGCTTCAGGAAGTTTAACCACACTATCTGGATACGGGAGAAGATTATCAGCACCTGTTTCTGATGTCCTAAAACCTCCTGCAGGGGGAGTTGCCCCTCCTCCATCTATTTTTACATCCATTGCGTCAAATTCCACTCCACCAACCTTATCTCTACATGTTGGTGGTAAGAATATGCCTTACTTTTGACTGGGAAATCTTTGAGATAACATTAACAGTCAGTGTGTAGATTTATGATTATATCATCCTGTTTTATTTGACATGTCTGTGTAGAAGGTTAATGAAAAAGAAACAGACAGTTCATCAGAGGAAACACTGATCTTTGTAATCTGTTCATTGTTTATGTTAAAATACTACCGTATCTTTTCATTACTATTTACATGCAAAGTACTTTGAAGTTCTAAAGCATTTATTTTTACCTTATTTCTGTGCTAATTGTTTAACCTAAAAGTTATGCATTTTTTCTTATTAAATTCTTCAATAGGTTCTTTTACTTTCAAAAAATGACTGAATTTTGGGGTAAATTTTGAAGTTGGCAGTCCAAATATTGTTAAATGGAATATGCCAAACTTGAATTCTGTCCAATTAGAGGATAAATATAATAGAATAATAAATTTTCCATGCAATCTATGTCAGAAGAAAAGAATGATAATATAAAACTAGATGCTCTTTGGGGCAAGTTAATTGTAGGACAGAATGATTTTTAGAGGAACAAAAACTTTGTGGTAATAGGGGCAGAGGAGCAGCAATAAAAACAGAGCAGCAAATTCATAAAACAGAGTAAACAAAGATTTGCATGCAATAATAAAAGTCAAATGATAATGCCCAGAGATTGCTGTTCACCAGACACGGAAAATGCACCTATTTACATTGATTTTCCCTCTTTCATCGTTCTGGACAAGTTTGATGGTTCTGATAATGACAAGGAGAGCGAGCAACAACAGCAAACAAAAAATGTGAGGGACATGTCATGTTTCGCTCTTCTTTCGCTGTCCGCTATTTTAATGAAAACGCTTTTTTTCGTAACAAAATAGCTGTGAACCCTCCATTGTTTTTATGAGTGTCGCTGGAGGAATTTGATGTTTTAAGTAAGTGTAGTTTTCCATGTGCTATTTTCATATAGGCTCGCTCTCTCGGATTGTAATTTTAAACTGTAATGTATGTGACAGATTTTTAATTTTTTTGGGGCTTATCAGTGTTTAGTTTTCGTTTCAATTCTGGGATTTTTTTGCCCAAAATGTAAATACTAAATTTTTATTGCAAATTTATTTATTTTTAACATGGAAAGGGCCACAGTCACAAACTTTTTTTTTTTTTGGGGGTTTTGTAGGGTTGTGGCGGTGCTGCTAAGAACAGGAACTCTGAAAGAGCACGGCTGGCATAGCGCACCTAAGTGACAGGTAAGGATTGTTTATGAGTCCTTGCTTAGTCTATGAAGTTTGACATTATCTAAATAAATTCATCGACTTTGCCATTCACTATTCACATCATGCATCTATCATAAATCATATTCTCAATATATCTCATGAATTTAATCGAGATTTAATTCTATTTATGCTCTTGATTTCAGATTAAGTTAAACAACATTAATGACTAAATAAACTATATTTCTTTTAACCAGTGGACATTAATAGCTAATATTTAGTCAAATATAAATTAAAATTGCTTAATAAATCCAGGCAGCCCCAGCTTTCCCATGTCCTGGCTGCTTCCCCATTTGAAATGTCGAAAAATTAGATTTGTTAATTAATAAAATTTTCAAATACTATTACAGAAAGTTGTTACATTTGACAGAAAATTTAAGGAGTTATAGTAAATCTTGTTTTTATTTTCTTTGGACTGGCTTGGACTGTAAAATAACAATATTCTGATCATTTACTATTCATTGAAGGAAAACTTATTTCTCTATATTTATGAGAGTAATATGCATGTGTGAGTAAGTGAGAGAGACATGTATGTATATTTGTGAGTGCAAATATATTGTATATGTATATGTATATTACGACCGTATATGTACGTGTATATGAGTTGTATATATAAATGAGTCTGTATGTGTTGTATATATGTATATATATGACTTATATAGATAAATGAGTGTACGTATTTGTATATTTATGACTGTATAAGCATGTATAAGGCGATAGATTCGTGTGTACATAATATTTATATGTACAAGTGTATATGTATGTGTGTTTGATGTGTATATTGGTATGGTATGCTGGTATGCATTAATTTGACTTGGAGTGAAAGTGTATTTTTATAGACCTCTCAATTCATTGATTTGATAAGATTGTCATGTTAGGAGAGAAATTATATTCAAACTGATAAGATTGTCATGTTAAGAGTTGGTTTATTTATGCACTCCTTTGAACATTGCTAGCTTCACTGGTGTCGCATTGATGTAATGCCTACTTGTTTTAGTGCCTTCGCTATGTGATTGCTCTTAATTTTCCTTAACTTTTCCAGACTCGTAGATGGCAGACTCGTCCATAGGAAACACTGGAGTTGGCTCGCATGAACAAGAGATTCAAAGACAACAAAACCGAGAAAGAAATCGGGCTTATTATGCTCGCCATAGAGAAGAGATAGCTACTCGAAGATGCCTAAAAAGATTGCAACAATGTCAACAGGAAATGAAATCCCATAGGCAAGAACATTGTGAGAGAAATTGAGATTACTATGCTCATCATAAAGAGGGAATAAATGCAAAAAAATGCAGTAAATATTTCCAGGAACAAGCATGTCAATATCAAGATATGCAAACACAACAATACACAGAACATGGAACATCATTCACCAACAATTCTAACTTCATGACAGCAATGAAAATATTCCGGCAAAGAATAGATGCACTTTCCAATCAAAAAGCATGCATTATATGCAAGGAATGTTACCCAGGCATGCTTTTCCATTCATCAAATACTCATGCCACTTGTAACAGATGTTCAGCCGAGAAAGGCATACCTCGGTTCTCTGCACTCAACAACATGGACCCAGGTGAACAACCTATAGTTCTGAAAAGGCTAACCCAAGTGGAGGAAATTCTTATTGCTAGAGTCAACCCAGTACTACAAGTAACCCACGTTCTTGGAGGCCAGTATAAATATAGCGGTCACACAATTTGCTTTCCACAAGATATAAAGCACATTGCACAAGTTCTTCCACGAAGAATCCAAGACTTGGATGTACTCATAGTGCAGAGACTCCATACAGAAGGACAATATTACGATTGTTATGTAAGTAGAAGTCATATCAGAGATGCATTGGAATACAAACTCAAATATGACCCATACTATAATGATGTTGCAATAAGTCTTGACCACTTAGAGCAATTTCCTGAAGCAAGAACAGACATATCGAATATGCTCCATGCCATTGAAACTAGCGAAGACATAGTGGTTCCAAGTAATGTAAGTGACTATGATGGAGACGATATTGCAAGTAGCACAGTGAACACATCATCGTTTATGACCAGATTGCCAAATAGATGCCGTGAATTAGAGCTCATAAAGCTCGTAAAGGTGATTTGAAATTGGTGAGTTTCTATTCCTATATATATATTGTCATGTCACTTTGAAAAGGTTCATTTTGTTTATATTAGAGAATGGATTGTTCGCTGTGTGTCTAACCCATAGTTTGATCTTTTTCCTTATGTTTATTTTTGTGGGATACTTTGCTCAGGGATGTTCACATTACTGTACCTGCAGCGCCTGAACTAGCCTTAGGTTTGCATTATTTTAATTTACTCTTATGTGCTTCTTTCATTTTGCTAGCTTTCTTTAATATTTACTGATTTTCTGTTTCTTTAATATTGCAACTGTTTCTACAGGTCTTCTACACCCTATGGAAAAGATAAGAGGGGGATATTGCAGACATTTGTAAATGTGAAACCTAACATGGGAGCAAATACTTAGAGTTTCATCTTCTACCATTTTAAGTCATTGTCATTTTCTACAAACAGTAAGCTCTGCAGATATGAGTCAAACTCTTGTTATACAATAGCTAGAGTAAGAGTTGATTTGCAATATGGGTCATATCAGCTGTTTGGGAATGCATTTTTGCAGGGCGTTTATAGAAATTGTTGTTGAATTGATGGCCATGTATTTTTATGTTTTAGCTTAATAAAGTGAAAATTTCCTTGATATTCTTCAGTCACAAATAGCTCTACATCTTCTGATGCAACATTTGGCAACAGATTAATACTTGATTTTAGATTTTCTGCATTCATACATGTGATCTATCATTCATACATGTGATCTATCATTAGCACTGACCTTCTTACCAGCATATATAACTGACTGGCTTGTCGGATTCAGCAAATCTAACTGTTAGGGATGCGTAAATATTAAGAGTGTCAACGTTTTCTACATTTTGGGAATACAGAGTATTTGTACATTACCAGAAATAGGGGACCCTGGAGAGTCCCTTGAAAAGGCATCCTTGGTCTTTGGTTGCACTGGTTTCTTACGAGATCTTCTGGTGAACTCTGCAAGGTAAGACTTATTGAGTTTGTGAGCTAAAAACTTCCACTTGATTGACAATAACAATGGATGCAAGTACATTTTTCTGCTGCTTACCATATCTCGTTATGAAAATATTCATATTAAAGTATAAATTAATCCTGCAGAAGAGGTCTTGTTTTAGGACAATTTGATCACATTCAAATTAATGAACTCTTAATATTCTTGTCAGCTTTCAAGGTTTATTAAAAAGTTAAAGAACTTGCTAACCTCCACTTGCTATAATGTTTGTGGAAAGTTTATTATTCTTTGAAACATGCTCTGCCACAATGTTTGTGGAAAGTTAAAGAACTTGCTAACCTCCACTCGCCACAATGTTTGTAGAAAGTTTATGTTTCAATGTTGATGAAAGAGTTTTGAGTGCAGAGGAAATGGTTATGTATGTTGATCTGCATCCATTTGCAAATGCATCTCCATACACAGTAGTCGAAACCATGTCATTGGCAAAGGCACTTGTTCTTTTTCGTCAGTTAGGTCTCCATCACCTTTGTGTGCTTCCTAAAACTTCTGATATAAGCACATTCCTTAATCTTTAGTTTGCTTGCTTAGAGTGGCTTGCCTTTTCTTCTACTTTCTTTGTTGCTTCTCAACAAAAAGCACTTTCACAGAGTCTTATATTGTATTTCTTCTTTTGGCATTGCATTATAGAGATCTCCAATTGTTGGCATATTAACTTGCGATGACTTTATTCTGGAGCATGTTCTTGGACTGCATCCACATTTAAAACAGAGCAAATGGAAGAGATTGCGTCTGCGGCCATCCCTGTTGACTAGCGTGACTAGAAGGCCTCCTTCAGCTCAAAACTTAGACATCTGATATATCATTGAATGTGTAAGAGCATATGATAAGTGTGCCTTAGGATTGCATTCTTTTGTGCAGCATTGTCTTGGGACTATTCTTGACAAGATGCAATATCCATTATAGTCTTGAGCAGTTAAATATTTTCTATATATCATAAATTGTTATCTTTGCGAGATCATGTAAACTTCGGGAGAAATTAGGGCATTTTTCTGGTAGGGCAGTCTCACCTCTTTTCCATATGTGGGGATCTGACATGTTCTTCATTTCTGTCAATATCAATTCTTGGAGTATATTAGTGAAGTTCATGGAGACATTAGTATTCCCACCATTATGATCACCTTGTCATCACGCTTCTGCATCAAATGCATCCTAGAGTGGATGCGCAAATTTCAAGTTTCATCACTTGTCTAAAAAATATTGCAATTAGGTCTTTTTTTATTCCTAATAATTCAAGAGAGTAATTTTTACTTGAATCATTCCATTTGTATTCTTGAGTTAAACATAGCAAGATAAATTGTATAATTCCACATAAGATTGAGTTTACTTCACTGAGTAATGTCCAAAATCCTTGCCCATGTTGTGGATAATAAATGGAATTTTTTGTGTATATACTGAAATTGACCAAGTTTTATTTACCATGCAAACATAATAAGACATGTTGATTGAAATTTAAAATGAGTCTCCTTTCCTGCCTTGGCTATCTCTGTCTACTATAAAAGTGCCAATTTGGTCTTTTTGCTATTATCTGTTTGGTAGTCTATCTAAGGAAACTGGTTACAATATATTGCGACTTTTACCCCTGCCCTTCAATATATTGCCAGAGTATATCTTACTATCGGCGTAACCATTGCACCTTGTTGGGGTGCAAGCGCTAGTATATATAATGCGTTATAAATTACAATTCTTACAAACAAGGAATGGTGGGACTTTCTTTCCCATGTTCCCCATCATTTGACTTTTTCTGCTCCATTATTTTCTTCTCATCTCTGACTATTGAAGACTGACTTGCCGTGTTGGAAACGTAATCTTAATATGCATCTCCCTGCTTATATAAACTCCCTTTCCCTTCTTCATTACTCACTCTTCTCACCATTACTGAAATCAATCCATTAAACTTTTGGTACGTACCTGCATTTACCTTTGCTCTTTTTCTTTTTCTATTTGTAAATCCAGACAATTCTTGTGTAATTTGAATTGTTCTAAATCTCTAATCAAAATTGTTGTTGTTGCAGATCAAATAATTTGAATTTTTGCTATGGATTTGTCATCCTCTGTCATATGCTGTTTAATTGCATTTACATGCTATTTCCAGATGACAAGTTGCAATATCAAATGCCTCCCTCATGAAAGAGATGCTCTTCTTTCATTCAAGAATAAATTATATCCTACACTTTTATTGCATTCATGGCAGGGCTTTAATTGCTGCGAATGGAGGGGAGTGGAATGTAGCTCTCACACCTCACATGTTATCAAACTCCATCTTGCCAATCACCCGCAGGAATGGGAATATTATTACTGGTTTGGCAAGAGAAATGGTAGACTTGCTGAAGATTTGTTCCAATTAAAACGGCTGCAGCATTTAGATCTAAGCTTCAATTATTTGAATGGTGTTCTACCCAAAGGTACCTATTATGAAGAGATCTTTCATGTTTTCTGATTTAAGCTTTCCCTTGCAGTAATTTGAGTATTTTTTTTGGTTTAACCTGTAGGTCTATTTACCCTTCAAGAATTGAGACTTCTAGATTTGAGCTTCAATTATTTTGAAGGTGAAATACCAAAGCAATTTGCGTCCTTGCACAACTTAGCTTATCTCAACTTGTCCAGGGCCGGGTTTAATGGTACAATTCCCTACCAATTGGGGAATCTCTCTCAGCTGGAATTTTTGGACCTATCTGTTGCACATCCGGATGATTTTGGAACAGGTGTTTATGTCACTGGTTGGGAATTGCAGAGTCCTAGTTTAGTGTGGACAGAAAAGTTGCAGAAATTAAAATACTTGTCCCTTAACGGAGTAGTGCTGAATATGACAGGAAAGCAGTTGGAAGCACCCCTTTCTCATCTCCACAATCTCCAACACCTCCACCTTATAGACTGCATGCTTTCAGGGCACATTTCCAATGCTATCCAAAACCTCACCTTCCTCTCCCACCTCCACCTGAGTTTCAACTACTTTGACGGGTCAGTGCCTTTGTGGTTAGGAAATATGACTAGTCTGCTTTCGCTTTGGTTGTACAACTGTCCATTAAGTGGTTCATTTCCCCCAAGTCTCTCTCGTCTGCCTACTCTAAAAGAGCTCACGCTTGGGGGGTTTGACGGGAAACTAGTAAGTGGAAATCTGAGTCAAATCTTATGCGGAGAATGGTCTGAGCTCACGTTATTAATTCTTTCAGGGTCTAATATGAGAGGAAGTTTGCCACCTTGTATTGCAAATATTTCCTACCTCATTTATCTTCAGTTGGGAGATATGGAAAAGATAGAAGGCCCTATTCCTTCTTCTATCGGCAATCTCTCTGCCCTGCAACATTTGTTTCTTTATAGCAATTCGTTGAGTGGAGAGATACCACTGTCACTTGGTCAAATTCCAATTTTGACTACTTTAGCCCTCTCTTCCACTACGATAAGTGGAAATATACCTCGTGAGTTGGGCAATCTTTCTTTTTTTGGTGGAATTGGATCTTTCTTTCAATTTTTTGATTGGCAATATACCTTTTCAATTAGGGGAACTATCATCTTTAGAATATTTTGATTTTGAGGACAATCAACTAAATGGTAGCATTCCCATTTCATTTGGAAACCTTACTAGTATTACAATAATTTATTTATCTTCAAACAATCTTCGAGGCAAATTTTTTGAGTTCTTTTAAAAAATTGACTATGCTTTTTAATCTTGATCTATCTTACAATGAGTTGACTGTCATCATTGAACCAAAGTGGATACCTACAATTTACTTTTATGAATTGCACTTAGCTTCATGTGGTATTGGGGGTATCATTCCACCATTCCTTTCCACACAATATAGATTGAATACATTAGATCTCTCCAACAATAGCCTATTTGGAAATATTCCAGATTGGTTAGGGATGCTTCCTCAACTAGGAGATGTTAACCTGTCATACAATAACTTGCAAGGCCCTATTCCCTCCAGCTTGATTATAAGTGGTATTTATAGTTTGGACTTGCATAACAATATATTACAAGGTCCTCTTCCAATTTTTTCAGTGCCAACATCAAATATGCAACTATTGGACTTGTCTCATAATAGATTCACAGGATCTATTGCAATGGATATCGACAATATTCTACTTGGCATTTGGTTTTGGTCACTTTCAACAAATGATCTAAGAGGTGATATACCTTCTTCAATTGGTCTTCTGCAAAATATGGAGGTTTTAGATCTCTCAAACAACAAATTATCTGGTAAAATACCATCAATCATAACTAATTGCTCTATTCTGACAAGATTAAACCTAGCAAACATTGGTTTAATAGGAGAGATACCATATCATATGGGAATGCTAAGTGAACTCAGTTCACTTCATCTCAATGACAATATGCTAAAGGGAAACTTGCCATCAAGCCTTATGAATTGTTCTAGCTTACAAATTTTAGATTTGGCTAATAATCTATTCTTTGGGAACATACCACCTTGGTTAGGCCAGTTCTTTGAATTGATGATACTCGTGTTGAGGTCAAATAAATTTGAAGGATACACTCCACTTCAATTAAGCAATCTATCAAGTCTACATGTTTTAGATATTTCACACAATAGTTTGATTGGTGTCATCCCACCACAATTAGCAACATTGAAAGGTATGAGGAATTCTACAGTGGGAAGCTCACATGACAATGGTGATAGCTCCTATTACTACAAAGAAGAGATCCAAGTGTTCAACAAAGGATTAGAAATGGTGTATTTTAGTTCAGTGATGTTACTTATAACATGCATTGATCTATCTGCAAATAATCTATCAAGTAGCATTCCGCCAGTAATTGGAAACCTTCAAGGTCTTCACACATTGAACTTATCAGATTATAATCTTACAGGAGAGATTCCAAGAAGCTTTGGAATGCTTATAGAGTTAGAGTCACTTGATCTTTCAAACAACAAATTGCATGACAGGATTCCAAATGAAATGCTGCAAGTTCACTTTTTGAGTTTTTTCATTGTATCTAACAACACACTCTGTGGAAAAATACTAGTAGGAGGACAATTTAATACATTCAATTCTACCTATTTCTTAGGTAACCTTGATCTTTGTGGATTCCCAGTTAATAATAGATCATGCACATGTGGAAAAAGATCAAATTCTAGCATACCAACTCCTCTTCCTGAAAAAGAAGATGATGCGGGAAGAGAAATTCCATGGCATTGGTATGTAGAATGGATGGCAAGTGTTGCTGTTGGATTTTGGGGAGTGTTTGGAATCTTGGCTATAAAAAGGTATTGGAGGAGAAGATTCATTCAAGTCTTAGATGAGATGGCAATTAGTTTATTGAGTAGATTGATAAATAGGTAATAATAGTGGGAAAATATAAAATTATTTTCCTCAAATACTTCTCATGATAATGAGATTGCTTTGTAATTCCATTATACCTAAACAAATATGATATCTTACTTTCCAAGCTTATGAAAAAAGTATTAATTATGTTTTTGATTCTTACAAAAGAATAAATAAATCTTAAGTTATCTCACTATTTTAATTATAATACTTATATAAATATTATATTAATAAAGTGCCAGTACATTTTTATATTTATATTTTAAATTTAATTTTAAGATATAATTTATTTGTGTTTTTACATAAAATTAAAGTTCTTTTTAATAGCTATAGAAGAAATATTATTTTTTATTTAACACAACTAAATAAAGTTGCAACACTTGAAATGTGTTCATTCAAGAGGTAAATTGCTTTATTACTTACATTATATCGTTTCTTCTATTCACAAATATTTGTTGATGAGGATCAAGTTTTTCCTAAGAGAATAAAACAGTATGTCATATGTGTCTTGAAACTAAGACAAATTAATGTTGGTTTTATGTTGTGATTCCCTCTACAAACGTTATGACTAAAAGATCTAGAAGCGGAGAGGATGCTCAAAGAACTTATCTAATGGCCATTTTTTGTTATGTTTTGTCTTTGTTTTCTACTTTTGGTTTTTGCTAATGGGTCGTTGATGTCTTGGTATTTAGCTTGTTTTTTGGGTGAGCAACCCACTGTTTTATCTTTGTTACCACTGTTCCTTTTTGTACAGGGTTTTAGAAACCCTTCAAAACCTGTTTATCGTTAATCAAAAACATTATGACTAAAAGGATATGGATATATTTTCAAATTCATTTAATCAAACATTATTGTGAGGAGGACACCATATATTTTAGAAATATTAAGATTACATTTCAACTACAAATATGGTCTAAGAATATTATATATATAAAATTTTATATTTTTTAATTTATTTTGGGATTGTATTAAAATTATGTATAGAAGTTTGAAAATTAATTTTTGTGATCTATTTTTTGATATTGATAATTTTTTTATCATTAAAATGCGACTAATAAAAATGATTTATTTAAGAAACTCTCGAGATTCTAAAAATATAATATATGCTTCATTATAATGTTATTCATAATTGTGAATTTGTTTATTTACTTCAAATTCTTAATAGGCACACATATTGTTGAAAAGTGTTCACAACTATCAAACTATTCTTCATTTTTTTAAATCTGAAAGATATGTCATATTTCTAGGGTTCATTGGCTATAAGATTAGAAAAAAATAATTTCATATTTTTGGTCAAGTTAGGTAGGTCAAAAATGTGTTTGTTAATGTTTAGAAAATTTAATAATAAAAAAAATCATAAATAATTATTTATTTACAAAAAAATGTTAGAAATATTTCTTGCATCTACTCATATTTCCTTAACCTATATCCCAATTTTAAGGAAAAATATTTTGTTTTACTTAGACTTAAGTTGTTAGAAATTGTGCCTAAAAATATCTAGTTTTCATCAAAATAATTTCATTTAAAAAAATAGTATTCTATAAATTATGTTCTATTTCCTACAACTTTTAATAATTCCCCTTTACAAATTATGTAAATAACTCATTCAATTTTTGCTTGAAGTTACTTAAGTCCATGTTCAATATTTTGAAATTGTCACTCATTCTATATTATTTTTCTCAGCATGCTTTCATGCTCCCCTACATACCAAGTTTTCTTAATCCCTTATTCACATAATCTCATAGAATATCAAAGAACCTTAAATATGTATATATACCCAATTGTTGTATTTGTCATAAATCTTAATCTATAAAGGAACATCACTACAAGAATAGCAAGTAAAGTATGAAGAGGGTGAGTGCCAACCTTAGTAAAAATAATTACATGTGAAACTAACTACTCACCTATAAATTTTTGGATAGCATGTAAGGAAGATTCTATCAATGTAATCCTAAATATAACTATGGAGTCTAGGTCTCTAATTATCAACCATACAAGATTGTTAGTGACACTAAAGTTTGAAAGATATACAAATTTTTTATCATCATAAGTTAGAAACAATATCTTATAAGTGTATTAAGATAACCCTTCTATAATCTCTTTTCTACAAAATAGATAATATTTAAGGGAGGTTATTTGAAAGATACACTAAGGTAAGCTTAATAGCAAACTATTTCTACTTGTGCAACTTGTCCAGTTTTCCTTTGGGGCCTCCCTTTCCTTAGGCTCTACGCTTGTAAAATTTAAAAGCACTCATTTCCTTCTATTTTATTCTAATTTTGATTTCATGAGTTCTTTATTTTAATTTATACTCTTAAGACCCATGAAATTCCCTATTTTATTCACATAAATTATTTTTTATTTTCAAGTTTTTGCTTCATTTTCCCATGGTCATGTGTTCTTTCATTTAATTTTGATGTCTTTTTATATTTTTAGGGATTTATCCTTTATATTTTTGGGTTTATTTGGAAGTGAGATTATATTAAAATCTTTTTTCTCAACCTCTCACATCTAGATTTCACTTTATTCTAAATATGTGAACCCACTAGAAACCTTATTCATCCTCTTTTCCAAATTATTTTTGAAATGTCCCATACTAAATTTAAGGTAAATTATTTTAATAGATTCAAAGATATTTAAATGGGAACCATGCAAACCATAAATTGCTCCAATATTTACCTAGACCATTAACTCAAAAATATGTAAGTAATGAAATAGACATTACAAACACTAAATTATAAAACCTTGCACTAAATTGTTTTACTCTAGTAAACCTAGAATTTATGCATTTCATTCACATGAATATCATAAGGAATAAATTATTAGATATTTCTCTAAATATCATTTATAAAAAATATAATTATGACTCATTTCATCCCTTTTCACAATGGTCCTCTCCATTCTTTCATTTAAAATGAAAAATCAAATCTCAAACTAGACTCATAGTGGAATATAAATGCGGAATAGTGTTTCTATAAGGATTCTTATGATGCCCTTACAAAATTTTGTGATCATAGCTAAAACATATTCCATATGAAATTTATATTAATAACAAACCTCGAGTGTAGAGGAGCTTTGATTATTGATTACCTCAGAGAAAAAATAAAATTGTATGATATTTTAATAGCCAATTATAAATCAATATTATGGTAACTACAATACAAACAATTACACTCATGACAACTACAAGTGTCATGAAAATTCACTATTACTATTATAAATCACCATGAACACTCAAATATAGCCTCTATGTAAGTCTTCTTTATTGGTTGAAGGGATTTTTCTATCCAATTTGAGATCTATGTGGTTTTCATTAGTCAACCTCCTCAAATCTATGGGTTTTCATCCTTAGATTTGGATGCTAGAACAACAAGTGCTTATTACATTAAATATGAAACCCAATATTATTTCTATTTATTTTATTTTCCCTCCAATTGTATGGTTGTTCAGCTTCTCTGTGTATGAAGAGTTGAAGTAGTCTTTATATTTGCTGTTGCAGATTATTGTTGTATTCATTCGAATTGATAACTAATAAAGGATTCCTCTACTTTCAGCGTGGACGTAGCCTATATGGTGAACCATGATAAATACTGGCATTCGTGTGTTTTATTTATGTTCCTCTTTTGTTCTATTTTTCCTGCACTTAATTAATTACTTTCATAATCTATCAATTGGTATCAGAGCTTGGTAACCGGAGTTGTTTGGAAATCGGAGAGGAATTTCTAGAATTATGGAAGAATCGGATAAATGGAAGATCAAGAAATTTGTAGGGCAGAATTTCGATCTTTGGAAAGTGCAGATGGAGTCACTACTGATCAAGTAGGATCTCGCTTTAGCATTAGAAGGGAAAGCCAAAAAACTAGCAACAATGAAGGATGAAGAATGGGAAAAAATCGACAAAAAGGCAAGAGCTACTATCTTCCTATCGCTGTCCAGTAATGTGTTGTTTAATGTTTCATCGCAGTCGACTTCGAAAGATTTATGGGATAAGCTTTCTTCAACATATGAAATGGCTTCAACATCTAATAAGGTATTTATTATAAAAAACATATACAATTTAAAGATGAAGGAAGGAGGAATTATGTCAAACTATCTAAATGAATTTAATACCTTGATAAACCAATTGGTCTTGGTAGGCATCAATCTAGATGATGAGATTAAAGACATACTGTTACTTTGCTCATTACCTAACAATTGGGATAGTGTTGTAATGGTTGTCAGCACCTTAGTAGCTACCAAAAAAAAGTTACAATTTGATGATATTGTAGGTACCCTCCTCAGCAAAGACATGAGAAGGAAAAATCAGGAATCTTTTGGTGATGCTTTAACGATAATGAGTAGAGGAAGGTCTATAGATAGAAGCAAGGATCATAGCAAAGGGAGGTCTAAATCAGCAAAGAGGTCGAAGTCAAGAGGACGAAATGGTGATTGCTGGTTTTGTAGCAAGGCTGGCCACGCACAAAAGAATTGTCGGTCTTATAAAAGGGCATAAGAGAAGGTGCAGGACAACAAAGTTGATAAAACTTATAGCAATGATGATGGTTTTTTAATCCTTTCTACTATCGACACCACTTTTGATTCTTGTGTACTTGACTTCAGAGCCTCTTTTCATGTCTCTTCATGCATGAAGGCTTTCACAAACTATGAGGAAGGTCAGTTTGGAAAAGTATATTTAGGTGATAATAAAGCATGTGATATAATTGGGAAAGGTGATGTTTTGTTACAGCTGCAAGATGGAAGCAAATTAATTTTAAAGGATGTTCGACATGTTCCTAAACTCAAGAGGAATTTAATATCCGTAAGTCAACTCTATGATCAAGGTTACCATGTTTTCTTTAATTCTGATACTGGAAATTTACCAAAGGGGCTTTGGTAGTAGCAAAGGGAAATAAAGTTAGAAATTTATATGTTTTTGAATATCATAATCAAGTGGGAGCTACCATGACTGTTGAGAACAACGGTACAAAAATTTGGCACAAAAGGCCCGGTCACATGAGCAAAAAAGGGCTATCGGTTATGCTCCAAAGAGGACAACTAAGGGGTTTGAAATCTGTTGATTTGGATTTTTGTCAACATTGTCTCTATGGCAAACAAAAGTGGGTTAGCTTCGCAAGAACTAGTCATGAGAAGAAGAGCCACCCCTTGGAGCTGGTCTATTCAGATGTCTTTGGATCCACTGAGGTAACCTCCATTGGAGGAGCTAACTATTTTGTCACCTTTTTTGATGATTGTATAAGGAAAGTTTGGATTTATATGCTCTCTAGAAAATTAGCGGTGTTTACTAAATTCAAATTATTTAAAGCTTATGTCGAAAACCAAATTGGGCACAAGATCAAGTGCTTGCAAACAGATAATGGAGGAGAGTTTTGCTCCTCATAATTTGATAATTTTTGCGTAGATAATGGCATTCGTCGAATCAAAATTGTTCCCTTTACTCCTCAAGAGAATGGTGCAGCTGAAAGGCTCAATTGGATAATTTTTGAGAGAGCTCATTGTATGCTTTCGAATGTTGGATTAGGCAAAGAGTTTTGGGCAGAGGCCTGCAATACAACAGTATATTTGATCAATTGAGCACCGTCATCTCGATTGAATTTTGATATTTTGGAAGAGACTTGGTTGGGTAAGCGAATTTTTTACAGTTATTTCTGAGTTTTTGGGTGTGAAGCTTTTGCTCTTATTCCCAAGGAAAAGTGGACTAAACTTGATTTGAAATCAAAGCATTGCATATTTGTTGGTTATGGTGAGGATAGTTACAGTTTCAGGTTATGGGATCCGCTTGAATGAAAGATTATTTGGACTCGTGATGTGGTGTTCAATGAACCTTGCAAATTCAATCTATGGATTCCAAGGAATATGTTCCTTTGTCTGCATTTGAGAACCATACAAGTCACAAGGGTCATTTGTATCTTTTCCTCCTACAACGGTTCCTTCACCCACCTCTATTTTACAACATGGTCCTCTTGATTCCTATCAATATGATGAAGAGCAGTCAGAGAACCTCGAGCAGCCTGAATCTGATATACACGCCTCACCAAGAGGCATCACATCTTCCCCTGAGGAAATTTATTCCTCCTGGAACCTTGTGTAGGTCTCTCCACAAAGGTATGCGGGCTCTTTTGACCATGCACAACAACATCAAACACCCAGGATGGATGCGCAGGAGTTGGGAGAGCACCCGTGGCAGTCAAAAGTTGGAGAATTTGACTCCAATGTTAACTTATTTCCTGCGCACAATAACAGTAAATCCCACGGCATCCGGGAACAGGGGTCTCTCAAGGTTTCGTCAAAAAATGGGGATTTTGTCTCCAATGTTAACCCATATCCTACGCACGATTCTCTTTTCCCATCCTCGTTGCCTCAAAGGAATTCGATTTCTTTGGATGGTGCCACACATATGGTACCCAAAAGCAATATACAGGAAGGAATTAATACTCAGTTAGCCTGATATGCTGACAAAGAACAGAGTATTTACAAAATAAGGACTTCTAATAATGTGTCTAGAAAGGATACTGTCGTAACAGAGCAGGAAGTTGTTTCTTCAAATGAGCAATCCGATAATTTGAGGCAGTCTACCGACAGAAGTAAATCCTTGGTAAATTTAATGATTTTGAACTGTTGTTAGCTGATCATCCGGAGCTTTTGTTTACTAATCATTCTGAGCCAATAACTTTTAAACAAGATTGCAATGATCCTAATAGTCAGAGATGGATGGAGGCAATGCGAGAAGAATTGGAATCTTTATTTAAGCTAATATCACTTGGGATTTAGTTACAGTTCCTCCTAATAAGCGAGTCTTAAAAAATCGATGGGTCTATCGATTGAAAGAAGAAGGAGGAGGTAAGAAACGATACAAAGCCAGATTGGTTGTCAAAGGCTATGATCAGAAAAAGGGAATAGATTTCAATGAAATTTTCTCTCCAGTCATGAGGATGACTTCCATTCGTGCAGTCTTGGGTTTGGTAGCAGCGTGTGATCTTGAGCTTGAACAACTCGATGTTAAAACCACTTTCCTTCATGGGGACATTGAGGAAGAATTATACATGGAGAAACCTGAAGGTTTTGTCAAGAAAGGATAGGAACATCTCTATTGCAAGCTGAAATGAAGTTTGTATGGGCTCAAGCAAGCCCCTAGACAGTGGTATCACAAGTTTGATTGTTTCACGATTGAGCATCATTTCATCTGATGTGAGTCTGATCCATGCGTTTATAACAAGAAACTTGGCACTGGTGAGTTTTTTTTATTATTACTTTATGTTGATGATATACTAGTTACCAGTTCTAGCATGAAAGTAGTTCGAGGCTTGAAGCAAATTTTAGCTCAAAAATTTTCCATGAAAGATTTAGGGGCTGCTAAACGAATTCTTGGTATGAGCATAATCAGGGATAGGCAAAAGAAAGAAATCAGATTGTCTCAAGAAAAGTATGTTGCTCAAGTTTTGGATAGGTTTGGAATGAAGGATGCTAAACCTATTGTCACTCCTTTAGCTGATCACTTCTAGTTGTCCTCTGATATGTGTCCTCAGACATAAAAAGAACAATATTTTATGAAACATATTCCTTATTCATCTGCGGTTGGTAGTTTAATGTATGCCATGATTTGTACACGGCCTGATATCTCTCATGCAGTGGGAGTAGTTAGTAGATTTATGAGCAATCCCAACAAGGCTCATTGGGAAGCCATTAAGTGGATTTTGAGGTACTTGAAAGGTACTTCTAGTTATGCTTTATGTTTTCACGAAGAGGGGCTTTAATTATAGGGATATGTTGATTCCAATTTGGGAGGTGATTTGGACAAATGAAGATCTACATCAACCTACGCATTTACATTTGCTAGGGTAGCGATCAGTTGGGTTTCTAGATTGCAACAATTTGTTGCTCTTTCTTCTACTGAGGCTGAATATATGGCTCTATCTGAAGGGGCCAAAGAGATGATTTGGTTACAACAGTTGTTGAGTGAGTTGGGGTGTAAACAAAAAGAATTTATTCTTTTTTATGATAGTAGGAGTGCCATTTTTATGGCAAATAATCATACATCTCATTATCGCTCCAAGCACATTGATTTGCGTCATCATTTTATTTACCATGTGTTTGAAGAAGGTAAGTTACAGGTGGCCAAGATTGATACAAATGTGAATTCAGATGATGCTTTGACCAAGATCGTGACGAGAGAGAAGTTTGAATTTTGTAGGACTTCTCTCAGCCTTGTTAAACTCTGATAGCAGGGCTAAAGTAGGGGAATCTTTGAAAGTGTGTAGCAGTGATTGGGTTTCAAGTGGGAGATTGTTAAATATGAAACTCGATATTATTTCTATTTATTTTATTTTCCCTCTAATTGTATGGTTGTTCAAATTTTTTGTCTACGAAGAGTTGAAGTAGTCTTTATATCTTCTATTGCACATTATTGTTGTATTCATTCGAACTGATAACTAATACAAGATTCCTCTACTTTCAATGTGGACATAGCCTATATGGTGAACCATGATAAATACTAGTGTTTGTGTGTTTTATTTCTGTTCCTCTTTCATTCTGTTTTTCTTGCACTTAATTAATTGCTTTCATAATCTATCACTTATGGTGCTTTTTTATTATGTTTTATCTATTTTGTTCAAAGAGGCCCTCTTCCAACCATCTCTACAACCTTAAGAAACCCAAAAAGAATTAAAAAATACACGTGATGGTCTCAACCTAGGTCTACTATGCATGCATGGCTTCTTGTACCCATTTTTTTCCCCTTCACATCAAGCTAGTATTGGTGTCCTCATATGGGGAGAGTAACTTGGAAGGTTTGGAAGAGGGTCCCCCACAACTTACAAATATCCTTAGCAAGTATGATGAGGAGTCCCTTTGGGTTAAAAATCCTAATCACCATATTAATGGTATTCATTTTATCCCTCATGTGTGCTCTACTAGATTTCCACATGGTTTGGCCTCAAGTGTATGTGTATGAAATTCAATGCCAAGTGGAATCTAATTGGGAGGTGCATTGGAACTCTATGCATTAACGACATTCTTGATGTGCAAAGTGGTAAGTAGAGAAGGATAATACAAATCGAAAGAGGGTAAAAGTAAAAAACTATGTTGAATGTTGTTATAAAGAAAATGATCAACATTGATCCACGTTTTAAACTTGAATAACTAAAAATGACGTATATGTTTCAAATTTTAAAATGATGTAAATTAATGAAACATATATTTTTTAGTGTATTTTAAGTTTGTACTTTAAAAAAAAATAAAATAAATTTGAATATAGTTTTCTATAAATTAGACAATGTAATTTAGTTGCTAATAAAATGGTAAAAAATCAAGTTAAATGGGACATCACTCTTTATATAAATATCTTTTTTCCATTTTTTTGGGTGTATTTATAACTTAAGACATTAGTACATGGATTTAATTATTTTTCTTTCTAGTATTTTTAAAATAAATCTTAAAAAATGTGTGTACAAAAACAAAAAATGTTTCCATGGGATGTCACCTTTTGTCTTAAATATTTATCCAAAATAAAAAATATATACATTATCTTGACATAAAATCTTTTATCTAGTGCATCATATTGTTTTTCAAAATTTTCAAATTAAATTAACATTTATATTGACAAGATAATCAACCTTATATTTTGGTGTTGATGAATTTCTTTTAGTTAAAATAAAAAATAAAATATAAACATTAATTAAACTATTAAAAAAATTGAAAACTACATTTATAGATCTATAAAGAGTATTTTTTATAATATTATTTACATGAGTAGAAGTTCCATATAGTTTTTCTAATAATTTTATTCTTTTGATAAATTTGTCTCAATGTGGTGCTACATATGCATTTAGTGAACACTTCCAATTAAAAAATTTGTGGCCCATATCTAACTTAGATAGAATGAATCTAGTTGGACCATATGTTTGACCAAAATTGATTTTTAGTTAGAAATACTTAATTTCACTTATGCAGATAAGTTAGCCAAAAGTGTGACATAGTTTTGTACTTTTAGCTAAGAACATAAAACTTTGAAGCTCGAGGTTGGTGATGAGGGATGGTTGAATATGTAACTTTGATGTTATAATAAGGAGAGGAGTGAAATAGAATCATGTCTAGGAGGCATAGTAGTAGAAGAAAGCTTGACATCCCAATGAGGATAGAAAAGATAAAACTTGAGAAAGGAGGCATGCTAGGAAGGGTAACTCTCCCACTTTGACCTCTTCCATAGACATGATATTTACCATGCCTTCACAATCAAGACCCTTGGAGGACTTAGGTTGATGCTTTAAATATGCAAGTGAAGGATTTGCACTCAAAATAGGGTCAATGAAAGTGCAAGAGTTAGGAAATTAACATTTTGGTCCATTGCATGAGAATTTACATGGAAAGAATGTTGGGGAAGGTGTCTCAACATTTATCTTAATGTTAAGATTAAGAAAAGTATAATTGTTTGATCTATAAAATGGAAAAAAACTTAATTTTAGAATTATAGTTAGTTTTTGGCTAGTGTAAAATATATTAGAACCTCGATACCTCATCCATTGTTTTGTAGATATCTTAAAGTACTTCAAATGGTCCCAATCAACCTACTAAATCAAAATTTATGGGATCCAAAAAATTGTATAGGAAATTCAAAAGTTTTTGGACACATAAAGAAAATGTAAAGAGGAGTTACACATGTTGACCAACTTATGATGTGTATTATGACTCATCATAAGGCATCTTTGAATATGAGATAATTTGAGCACCACTTTTGAGTGGGTTTATATAACAGGTTTATAATTTATATTTTATGGTTTTAGGTTTTGCATCTCCTATATATGAGGTGCTTGACATATAGGGATTATGTATAGAGTTTTGTAGATAATATTAAGTTGTAATAATTCATCTAGATATTTTGTTAGTGATACTCCTATAAAAAAATTCTCTACAAGTGTATAGTAATTATGGTTTACTAAATAATGCATTGAATTCATTTGGAGTATATGGTTTTTGTTCCAAAAGGGTTTTCTGGGCACATCCACCTATTTGATGATATATATTTCTAATTTCATATTTAAATGTGTTTTTAATTTATGTAATGGTTAAAAGATTAAAATTTATGCAATTCCCTCCGAATATTAGTGAAGTAAGTGCTTCTATGTACCCTTATTCCTTTCATTAAGGGGACACGATAGTTTTAATATCCACATCCTCAATCCTAAGCACATAAATCATGTTGAGTAATATTTTCATTCCACATTTCCCCCTAAATTGATAACTATGCACCACATGTCATCCATGCAACACCTCTAGAGCATACAAAATTCCTCTAATGGATTCAAAATTTTTATTAACCACAATACACTTTCTCTTTGAAATCTATAAATACACATGTTCTGCACAAATTCAAATAACAATCTAATTTCGTTATTTAAATTCATTTGACTAGAAAGTTCACCCCCACTCCCATGTTTGACACCCTTTATTGCTTTCAAAAGTTTGTCTTGGAATTTTTAACTTGTCACTTCTATAATATGTTTTTATCTTCCATAAATTTTAAAAGTCTATTGAACCATAGTTCTCTTGACATCTCACCTAAATTCCAAATATTTTTCACCTTGAGCATATTATAAACCCATCCAAGTGAGTAAACTTGACCTAATATAACTCACATCCACTTTTCAAGTTCATAATCTCCTAATTCTATCACATGTCACTCTTTGAATTCATCCACCATGTCACTCATAGAGGTTTTCTATGTGTTTATTTTAGATTCCCTATGGTTCATTCTCAATATTAATTTTTTTGTGAGTCTAGACTTATTTAGAGTTATTTCAAATATAAGGTCTTTTCAAGATCAACTATGTGATTAAACTCTAACATAAGCTTATATATAATGCATGATAATCTTAGAGAAGCTAACCACAATTCACTACATTTCATAAATTTGGTTCATGGTAGAGAAAAATATACTTGCATCAATTTATGCACAAAATATTAAGATCTCAAGATATTTGGATCAATTTCTGGGAAGATATATCACTAATAAAAGATCATAGTGTATAGTAGGAAGTAAAGAGTTTATTAGCCGAAGAGTGCAATACTCTTTTGTACCTTGTAGAATCAAACCCAACATATCACAAGGTAGATTGGGACCAAAGCAACCTTCAAATGGGACCACAAGACATTCTATTAACTCTTGGAGCTTCACCATGGGAATTAGGCTGACCCAGATATTTCATAGAACATCGAGTGTTGGGACACCTTGTGGCTGATGGAAATAATTTCTAAGGCTTAGATTATAGGTAAGTGCACCAAGTTGTGACACAAAAATGGCTATTAAGATGCTGCTTTTTTTTCTTTCTTTCTGAAATCAACAAAGTCTGATGTTCATGAGAAAATGAAGATAGTTACGCTCAAAATTTGAAGATGCAAGAACAAGTGTTGTAGTTCTCTAAATCTACTTTCTAAGATACTAATTATTTTTCAAAATAATGAAGATTAAGGGTTTCAAAAAGGGGGACCACCAAAAGTGGTCCTATTTTTATCAAAAGAACAACATAGCATATGTTGCGGCTTCCCTAAAAAGTTTTTATTTTTTCAATTTCAAAAATATGAATAGTGAGAAATTAGCTAACACCATGTATTTTATCTTTGTTCTTTCATCTATTTTTAATGAATATAATATTTTATGAATCTTTGAAGTGGAAACATCTTGAAAAGCTAAAATTTGAGCATTGCTCCCCCCTAATTTTTTTGAAAACTAATCAAAAATTATTTTTTTCCATTACATGTAGAATGAAGTCTAGTTTATAAAAATGTAATTTGTTTCAAAATTTGATGAATGAGTAAAAATAAATACCAAAACTGAAGGTTTTTGACAAAAAATGGAGGCACTAACAAGAGAAGTTATTGTTGGAAGTTTGTTTGTCATTGAGGAGATTGTTGGAGACTTGACTTGGCAACATGCGCATGATGTATAGTGTGAAGATATTGTTGAGTGGAGAGATTGATGAAGGTTGATGAGCATGATAGTATATGGTATTTTCATTGATGGAAACCCATGAGAGAGATGCAAAAGTGTTGGTCTAGAGAAGAACAAATAGCTTGGATATTTTCATGTCTTGGAGTGTAGTTTCAGTGTTTAGTGAACTAGTTTTTGAGGTCCACATTGCATCACTATGAAGTATCTAGTTATGTGATTTTGAGGTAATAGTGGTGAATATTGGAAGAGTCTAAATCCAAAGTTTCATGGCTTGATGTCTTCCAAAGTCGAAGATAGCGTTGACAAAGTATCGACTATAGAAATGACAAAGTTGCAGTGACAGTGTATGTTGGAATGCTCCACATTCCACCATAGATGAATATTTTGATATGTGGGTTTGTCGTAGTGTTTATAGATGTAAGAGGTGTGCATGGTTCGCGTGTTGAGTTGTGAGTGAATAGTTGGTTCATTATGTTATTACTTCACCAATTTTTCTATTCGGTGTCGGCCTAAGTATTTTAGGGTCGTGCAAAGTTAAGTTTTGTAAGGAGCAATATCATAAGAGTGGTTATAGGTCATGTCGACCTATTTTAATGTGTTACATTGTTTGGTTCTTTTTGCAAGGTGTGGGTGTTGATGTTTTGAGCCAAAAAATTATGTGGTGGATGGTAAATCTAATTAGGCCAACCTAATTGATGTTTTAGGTTGTTGCGGTATATATATAAGGTTGATTCATTATGCGAGTGTGGTGAATAGAGTATATAGTGTGTGTGCAAGATATAGTGTAGAGTAGTGCAATGTGTAATTTTGGTGAAGTATGAAGTGTGTTAAGTCAAAAAAAATTAGCCTAATTGGAATTGTCTTCAACATGTTGTAGATGTATTGTAATTAGTTCAATCTCTGGCAGTGTTCCATCTCTTCTATTCTCTAGATAGTGGGTCCACCGAGTAGTGAGCCATTCTATAATATCTTGTAACCAATTATAATATATTGTGACCTAATCCTCATAGTGGTTTTTCACGTTTTGGGTTTTCCATGTAAATCTTGTGTGCTTATGTCTATTGATGTGATGCATTGAAATAATGTTTAAAGTTGATAAAGTTAATGAATTTTGGTGAATATTGATTCACCCGAATCTCAGTATTTTAGGTGTTAAACAATTGGTATCAAAGCTTGGTTCCTTCAATTGGCTTGATTGTTGAGGTAGATCTTGGAGTTTGAACACATGGCTATAAGGAAGTATCCTATCCCTCTGGAAGAGATTATCCCTAGAGGGTTTATTGAAGAAGATTGTGAGGTTGATATGGAAGGAGAACTCAAATCAACCCTTAATGATTTGGATAAAGAAGAAGATGAGAATAGAGATTTGAAAAAAGGATCTTAATGATACAAATGAGTGTATTAAGAAGTTGAGAGAGAAACTCAAGAAAGCTACAGAAAGAATCAAGGAAACAAATGAGCAGCTCAAGAAATTAAATGAGACTATCACTAATATGAAAGCGCAAGTTGAAGAAGTAAAAAGAGTTGAAGACTGCCTGAATGCAAAAATACAAGACAAATTTGAAGAATGTTCAAATCTTGAATAAGAGATTGTAACTTTAAAACCATATTTGGAGAAAGAAAAGAATCAAGAAGACAAATTCAAGAAGAGCTCCACATTTCTTGATGAGATGATTGCAAATCAAAAGGATTCTAAGGAAAAATATGTTTTAGGGTTTGACAAAGGAGAAAGTTCAAAGGTAAATCAAACACCAAACAATGTTGAAAAGAAGAATGAAAAAAAGAACAATGTCGAAAAGGTCCAAAACTAGAATAAAGAATTTTAAAGGCCTCCTATTAGACAACCTACTACACAAATGTATTCATGTTTTAATGGTTATTGTTATTCCTGTAGTAAATTTTGATATATATTTGTAGAGTGTAGAAGAAAATTGAATTAGAATGTTCAAACATTTCCTGATCAATGTTTTGCATGCAATAGATTTGGTCATAAAGCTAGTGAATGCAAAAGTTAGATGATGAATGGATACAATAATGGTATGATGTTCCAATCTTTATTTGATTTAATCTAACATCATGCTCCTCAGTTCAATAAATCAATTCTTATTTAATTAAGTATAGATCATTATTCCTCTCAACTTTGATTTAAATAAATCATAAAATGTGAATCAAATTTGTCACATCATCTAATTTCCTATTAAATTGATCAAACCTTGATTAATTTAATCCAAATCACTCCAATCCTCTAGATTTTGCAACTTGCACAATAAATCAATTTATTTGATTTATTAAATCATCAATTTCCATTCAAAAGGGCATCTTTTGTGGAATATTCTTTCAATTCAAAAATCCCTCCAAAAGGGGATGGGTACTTCCAACAAGGCATTTAATGCCTCTTACATGTCCTTGGCCTTGAGCCAAGTGACATTAACTCCATTCTTCTCTCCCTCCAACTTTCAAATTCAAATTTCAAATCTCCCCCTCTTTGGCACATTGACCAAAATGTGCACAACCCTCATCCATTCATATCTTGACAAATGGCACTTGGCCATTGGATGTTGAATGATCCCACATTGCTCAATTTCACCCATTCTTTCAAGATTGAAATCTATAAATGAGAGACTCTTCCTCTTATTCTATCATCCACAATTTGAGTAAACTTATTATACTCAATTTCATCTTCAAGCATAGCCATTTTCATCTCTCTTTATCAAGTTCTTAGCTAGGTTATGCAGGAATTCAACCAAAGTGGATCAACCATCATCAAAGCTTACAAAGGAGTTGGGAAAGGGCTAATTTCGACACACCAATTGGCACCAACTCCCCCATGGGATCAAGAGTTTGCATGCTTAACTAGGATTTCACTTATCTTTCCATGTTTCATTCTTCATTTTCCTATTTTGAGCATTGTAAATGGGTTTCATGGGGAATCCTTGTTCTTGCTTGCATATTGATCTAATATTGTGTTTGTTTCTCATGTTTGTGCAGGTATAAGGATTGGGGTTCACATTTTGGCGCTAGAAGGAGGGCAAGAAATTGCAAATCTAACACATTTTTTTAAAATTTTGCTATTTTTTGACAGTTCTGTGCATTAATCCCTGTTTTAGAGCATCCGTGGTATCTTTTAGCGCATTTGCACACTGTTTTAGTGAATGTGCACACTGTTTTAGCGTATATGGCACCTGTTTTAGTGCATCTAAGCATTCTTTTAGCGCATCTGTGCTCTGTTTTAGTACATATGCGCTCTGTTTTAGCGTATAGACCTCTGTTTTAGCGCTTTTAGAGTCAGTTTTTAAAATGACGATATCTTGGTCATACAAAAGTATTTTTTGATGTTTTTTTTTTGAAATAAGATAGAATTTCATAAGCTATACAATGGTGTAGGTGTTTCTCAGCTTTATGAGAGTTAAATTTTACATCTAAAGTCAAATCACACTATAACTTGGTTTAAGTTTTAGGATTTTTATGTTTAATGATTCATCTAACCCTTATATCTCCTTGTTTCTTGATCTCATCTAACATTTTGAGCATTTTTGCAGGTAAAGAAATCAAAAAAGGGAGGAAACAAAAAAAAATCTAAAATCTTCTTATGACATCATTCTTCTATTGTATCAAGTGTCTTTAGACACTCTTGGAAACAATTAGAATTCCAAGTTTAAGGATTTTATCTCTTCAAGCTTTTAGGACTCAATAGATTTCAATTTGGGCTCTAAAAAGAACAAGACAAAAGGATTAAAAAGAACCTTAGGAAAATTTACTAGATTTTGTTTAAAGATTAACAATTTAACAAGCAACTTTCACTTTTACTTTTAGTGCTTAAAAATAATTCATTATTGCTTTGAAGGATTTAAAATAAACATGTGCTTTTGTGTCTTGTAATATTTTTTGCAAATTAATTTCATTTGAAAAGGCGTATGCACTTCTCTCGCACTTCACGACGATCTTGAGAATCAAAAGTATTTTTGGTGACATTAAGTTTCATAAAAGATTGCCTCCACATTTCATTTTGGGGATTAAAATTGAACCAATCTTGCGAGTGTGAACGTGGTATATTGCGGGTGTTCTCCCTTTTATTTCAATGAAGGTCGATTGAACTATGGGATATGCTTGCTTGCTTTTTTTTTATCTTAGCGAGCCTACCTTGTGGGAAAAAGTAATCACCCAAGGGAACAACCCAACCGAGAACATGCTAAAGCCAAGTGACTTCCACCTGTGATATAAGTGAGGATATTGGAACAAAGACCAATATCATGAGGATTATTCCGACGAGAAGGGAAACAATGGTCTCTCGCCGCATGGATAGTCCCCCATGAACAAAATGCCCGCATTAAAACCCCTTGTTTAACAAAGGCCAAAATCCTATCTATTTGTTGGTGCAAAAGGTCATGTCCTTTGAAGCCGCCCCACGTATACATGCAGTTCTATTGTAGAGATGAAAAGTATGCCATGAGAGATTCATGGGTACTGATGCTTGATTGACCTGAGAAGTGAATGCACTGTAAGGGGGAGCCAGTGTGGTCAAACATCTAATCATCCGCACTGAATATGCACAGCTGGATTTATCCAAGTGGGAACCCAACAAATATTATCTCTTCATCCTAGGGATTGTACTTGTTCTTGAAATCAAAACTATTTGTTTGGATCTAAAACATTGGGAACAAACATTCACAAAATCTTCAAATTTCAAACCCTTTAGGAGGGGCAAATACCTTTGACCAAATCCAAGTGTTGTTGCTTTCCCTAGGGATTTTATCCTTAGAGGTCTCTAAGCATTTGGGTTTACATCATAATTTTCTCATACTAAAGTCAACCTAGGAAACTATGCTCTTGAAACCTTGATTTTCACATAATGGACATTGTGGAATGAAAAGGAATTGAGACATAGACATTCAGTTTGAAAAGCATAATCAAGAAAGTGTTTTTGGTAAAAAGAACCAAACCTAAGCAAGATAATAGACAATTGAACCACACATGTGCTTGGTCCCTTTTGAGTCATTTGGTTTTGATGCAAACATTGGTCTTTTGGTTTGAACCACTTCTAGGGAAAAGCATGTTCTTCAATATCTTGGTCTAGTAAAAAAGTCCTCTTAGGTTCATTTAGGATCAAGTCAAACACTCCATCCCTCAAACATCAAAATCAAATCTCATCTCATTAACAAATTCTTGGGAACTTTGAAAACATCACTTATGCTAGACTTTAGGAAAAATCAACATCACCTTGTTTGGCTTAACACACCTAGCCAAATTATCCTCTTGTGTACGAGTTTACTCTAGGATAACATAGATTCCTAGAGTTTACAAGTGCATTATCAGCTTGTTTGGCTTAACATACCTAGCCAAATTATCCTTTTGTTTACAAGTTTACTCTAGGATAACACAACTTCCTAGGGTTTACAAGTGCATTATCACCGTGTTTGACTTAACACACTTAGTCAAACTATCCGCAATCAAAATCCAATCAAATCAAGTCCTAAAGTCTAGCATTGATCCAAAGTTCTTTAAATTTTAAACACCCCTTTCATCCTTCATCTCATCATTGGTCCTAAACCCCTCAGAGGTCAACAAATTCAAAACACAAGAGGAACATGAAATATAAACTTGATTCATCCATCATGAGTAGTCCAATTCAACCAAACTATCCAAGTCTTGCAATGCCAATTGATTTTCAAAACTTGCATTTGTACAATCCATACAAGGGATCATTATCTCCTAAAAACCTCAATGGTACAACAAATGTGAGCATGCCCAATCTAAATTTTGGAACATGTTTTCCTATGGTAGATTTAAATCAAAGTCAAAAATTACAAATCTATCAACCAAACAATCAAGGCATGAGCATTCCCCCTTTACCAACCATCAATCAACTGAAACCGAGCAACACTCCAATCATAAATCAAAGCATCATAAAAAATCCTCCAGCTATGTCATTGATATCACAACAATAGATGGTGACCATCCAAGCAACCCCAACCCCAATGGTTAACACATCTATCAATCCTCGGCTGTCCCAGGGACCAAACACCTCAATCACACCATTCACCACTCAAACCCTGACAATCAATGCGACCATTCTGCTCATCACAATGGTCAACACCATTCCCAATCCACCACCACCACCACTACCACTGCCAAAAAACAACATGGAAAATTCATTCTCCATCGTGTTGCAAGCCGCTCAACAAGCTGCCCAGCAAAAAGTGCTCCAAAACCAACAAGCTGCACAACTAGCTGCTCAACAAGCACACGAGTAATTAGCCACCCAACAAGCTGCACAAGCTGCACAAGCCCAACAAGCCGCATAAGCGACACAAGCAGCCCAACAAGCACAGGCTCAAGCTCAAGCCCAACACCAAGCTCGACAGGCGCAAGCACAATACCAGGGACAATTGCAAGCAATCCATCAACAAGTGTATCAACAAGTAGCTCAACAACAAGCCCAACAACAAGCATTGTTCGCACAACAACAACACAACCAACAACAAGCATTGTTTTCTTAGCAGCAAACAAAAACATTACTCCCTCAACAAATATTGCAATAGATTTCCATCACAATCGTTGAAAATGATGATCAAGATCCTTCGACCAATGATCATGTTGAAAATGTCTCTACATCACCTAATGAGTTAGAGGACATATCTTAAGAATTTATTCCAAAGCATGATCAACATATTTCACCAAGGTCTAGCAATGATCCTTTCCAAAACATATGGACATCCTTTGACCTCATGACATTTGAGAAACTTCCTATGCCTAATGAAGATATCCAAGAACCCTTTATAAGCAATCCATTCTTTGAAATTGACCCATGTCAAGAACTTGATCCAAAGCATGTCGAAAGCAATTTTGAAATCATTCAAGATCAAGAATTTGTATCTCCAAGCTACTACAATGATATAATGGACACTCTCCTATCTATACAAGATGATCACATCCACATAGCACATACTCCTCCATCTACCCATGAGATGCTTTCCTTGGCTGGACACATAGATGATCTTCATTCAAAACAAGATTCCTTTACTCCTGACATTATTACACAAAAAGAGCAGGTTATTGATTCCTACAGTCAAACTGAGTTGTTAACATCAGGATCAGATATATCCCAAATTCAGACTGAGGACATCATGTATGAAGATATCCAGTATTATCCACTGAAGGGAACATGTTAGACATAACATGATATTCTAGATTTAGCAGAGCAACAAATTGAAATGACGTCATTTGGAGTGGTCATTTGTCAAAGAATGCTTGCTAAACAGGAACTCTCAAAATAGGAAGAATCAAAGCATGAAGGTACTACTTTCACCATACTGGGGGCAACTTAGTGTCAAGCAAGCATCAACATAGGGGGCACTAAGAATCCTTATGGTGAAACCAATGTCAATACTACAACCAGCCATGTCATGAATCTTCATCCACCCATCACCCCATCCATGAATTGGGACCAACATCAAAAGGGATATTTGAATCAAAGCAAAGAAGCTAAGAAGCATGAAGGACAAATCAAATACATATGGATACCAAAAAATACAAAGAAAGATTATCCCTATCAAACTCCATTAGTAAAAAAAACTATGGAGAAAAATAAAAAGGGGGAAAGTATCCATCAAAGATGTCCACAAAGGAAAAAACATGCTTCTCAAGCAACATACAAGGTATATCAAGCAGTTGGTCCTAATTCCATGCACACTTCCGTATCCATCCATAATTGCTCATCTTCCCAAGTTTGGAGAATCAAAGGTTCCAAACTATCAACCAATCCATCTTTTATTCCTAAAAACATTCCATCCACGCCTCCACGCATGATATCCAATTATTTCATAGACCATGTGTTGGCAACGACCCTTCATCATAAGGATTCAGAAGGCACTCTATCGCGATGTGCGCACAAAGATAGAGTTAACTTTGGTATCAGCAAAGCAGAACAAATTTTTCAAAATTTGCTTTCAAGTGCACATATCTTGGTAAAGTAGCTTCTTCAAGTAGGATACCAATGACACATTATAAAAAAAGCATCTACATCGATACCACCAGGTGGTTAAGCACGAGCTTAAATCTTTCAGCAAAAAATACAAAAAAAATCAAAAAATATAAAAATCCAAAAAATCAGAAAAATGATTGAAAATAGTAAAGAGAAAAATTGTCCTCTAGTGAAAACCACTATGGTGGCGCTTTGGGCAGGTACCATGATGAAAACCTGGCAAACAGGCGTCATGTGTAGAATCGAGCATCCACGTGCACCATTTCAGGAGAAAACATCTTATCACATCCATAATAAAGACAACATTCCATTCATAATAAATCCATTCATTCATGAACCATTTATCCAATCCATTTTTCTCCATCTGCATCCATACTCCAAGTTATCTTAATCATGATGAAAGTTTGGTGCACACTTTACACTTTCTTATGGTAAACAACTTGACATGGGTCATTTTGATTGATCCTATCCTATCCAATGTTGTTTGAACCATGAAGCATTATCCAAATGAGCATCCTTTATTCAAACACCTTATCACAAGATAATCATTGGCATCCTTTGCATGCTTACCATATCCATTCGTCCACACACCTATCCAAGCATCCACCCATGGAATTCCATACATTGCTAGATATCGGGGGCAAATATTCACATCTTGCTTCAGGAATAAATCTTGATCTATATCTTCCAAATTATGAAGTGATCCAAACATTGGCAGACATAAAATAAAGTTGGTCAAGCATTGGTGAGCCAAAATCCAAATCACTAGCTCATGACATATTTTGACAAAAAGATGTTCCTTATCAAGCTTTATCTTTCATCGAACATCAATCCAAAATCAATATCAGTTGCATCTAATGTGTACTTCAACATCGCATCAAATCATTGAAAACAATTTTAATTCCAAGCCAAGCTTCAAAATCCTGATCAATCAAATCCAACCAATCCAATCATCATCTCAAAATAACCTTCCCAATATTTGTGTTGCTTAACAGTATCCTTGCATTGTTGTGTATCCTCAACAATGTTATCATCATCAATCCATTGATCCGATCAATCAAGTCTATCTTGGTTTTCAACAAAATCCCAAAACAGAGCACTGATATCATCACATATCATTATCCAAAAACATTCAAAAATCATATCAAAATTCAAAACATGTCAAAAATCTGAAATATAAAAAATAGAGTGATCCAACCAAACTACATCGTCTCTAAGCTTAAACGTAGGCAAGGTTGATTTTTGATCATCCCCCAAGACATTTTAGGTTAGTCCTTAGGCGTCTATCGCAATGGCAATCCATTTGCCCATCTTTTTCACATTTTAGGTCAGTCCTTAGGCGTCTGTCTTAATGGAAATCCGTTTGCCCATCTTTTTCACATTTTAGATTAGTCCTTTAGGCGTTCGTCACAATAGAAATCCATTTGCCCATCTATCTCATCAATAGTCAAGCCAATTTTCATCTAAACTACATCATCTCTGAGCTTAAACATAGGCAAGGCTAATCCTTGATTGGTCCCCGAGACACAAAATCAAAAAAATTCATAAATCTCAAAAGTCCAAAAAAATTGAAAAATCAAAAAATCAAAACAACCTCAAAACATCTTAAAAATCATCAAAAACATCTAAATATTTGAAAAAACCCAAAATGGTGCATTCACCTCATCTTGCTTTGACCCGCGATTATCATCACCCATAACAAATCATCATCACCTTCATCCTTTGGTGAGTTAGTTGGAAGAAAGTCTAGCAGGTTCAAAAGTGAACACCTAATCGTCAAGGTCTCAAGTCTAGGTCAGTAAGCAAGCAAGTTGGTCAACTCGGAGTATCAATAGCTTATCATCCAATCAATCCCATCAAAACCATGATCACAACATGTCCTAGGATGCATCCTTCCTACATTGAACATCAACATCAGGTACTCAACAGTAGTTTAGTCTTGGCTAGCAGTATGAAGAACATTAGCTTGTTTGTTTACTATATCCTTTCTTTGGATTTATCTTATTGCACCCATTCCAAGGACCTCTTGATGATGCCTAAAAAAAATAGGTTTAGAGAGAAAGGAATGGAGCAACGATCATTATCTTTTTTATCTGCTGTGCTTGTTGGATGTTCTTGTAAAATAACTTAGCGAATACTTGCTTTGTTAGGTCTTTCCTAGCAAGGTTTCCATATGTCAAGTGTGAACAAGAGCACTCCAATCTAATTGTCGAGTCAAAGTCCATCACACTAGGTACAATGCCATCCTAGTTCTTTATACCTTGATGCATCGTACCTACGTGTGTTATCAAACATAAAGTAATTGACCCTTTGAAAATCCCAACTCCTGGTAAGCAAATCATCATCATCATCATCATCATCATTAATAATGTGAACTTGTGTGGATCCTCCTTCCATCCATCTTATTCTTCTCATCCTTTTATCTTTACTAAAATTTCTATCCAAGTATTAGGTAGGTGTGCGATTTCAAAATATACACGAGGCTACCCATGGCCGATGACTGTTTATACATCATCAAAATTGTCTACATCAAAGAATTATCTTTCGTCCTCTGATCAATAGAACCACTCCTCTCGCATTTTATCACGATCTTGATCGGAAAATCAAACATTTTCGCTCGATCTCTCGAGGGGGCAGTATACTAGCATAATCCTTCCGTTGGGGCAACAGTGGGGCATTTGAAAAAATTAGAATTTTTTTTAACTTTGATCACAACAGTTTATTCTTTGAACCAATGCAACAAGTACATTGCTTAAAAGAGGGGAAAAATGTAGAAACATAAAATATACATGCACCTGATCCTGATCTTACTAACATCAGTTCATCCTAAATCATCTCCTCTACTAATCAATTTAATTAAATAATTTTTATTTGATTAAAATCATCATATTCCATCTCTTAATTAAATAAATCCCCTTTTATCTGATTAAGTCATTCTCTCCTATTAATTAAATTAATCAATTTGATTTAATTAACCCTATGTCTCTATTTGATTAAATAATTCATTTTATTTAATTAAATCCCTAAAGTCATCCCCTTAAATTAAATAAATTAATCTTTATTTGATTTAATCTAACATCATGCTCCTCAGTTCAATAAATCAATTCTTATTTAATTAAGTATAGATCATTATTCCTCTCAACTTTGATTTAAATAAATCATAAAATGTGAATCAAATTTGTCACATCATCTAATTTCCTATTAAATTGATCAAACCTTGATTCATTTAATCCAAATCACTCCAATCCTCTAGATTTTGCTACTTGCATAATAAATCAATTTATTTGATTTATTAAATCATCAATTTCCATTCAAAAGGGCATCTTTTGTGGAATATTCTTCCAATTCAAAAATCCCTCCAAAAGGGGATGGGTACTTTCAACAAGGCATTTAATGCCTCTTACATGTCCTTGGCCTTGAGCCAAGTGACATTAACTCCATTCTTCTCTCCCTCCAACTTTCAAATTCAAATTTCAAATCTCCCCCTCTTTGGCACATTGACCAAAATGTGCACAACCCTCATCCATTCACATCTTGACAAGTGGCACTTGGCCATTGGATGTTGAATGATCCCACATTGCTCAATTTCACTCATTCTTCCAATATTGAAATCTATAAATAAGAGACTCTTCCTCTTATTCTATCATCCACAATTTGAGTAAACTTATCATACTAAATTTCATCTTCAAGCATAGCCATTTTCATCTCTCTTTATCAAGTTCTTAGCTAGGTTATGCAGGAATTCAACCAAAATGGATTAACCATCATCACAAATTACAAAAGAGTTGAGAAAGGGCTAATTTCGACACACCAATTGGCACGAACTCCCCCATGGGATCAAGATTTTGCATGCTTAATTTGGATTTCACTTATCTTTCCATGTTTCATTCTTCATTTTCCTATTTTGAGCATTGTAAATGGATTTCATGGGGAATCCTTGTTCTTGCTTGCATATTGATCTAATATTGTGTTTGTTTCTCATGTTTGTTTCTTATCCATTAGACTCTCCCAAGCATGTGAATTTTTAATTCACATTTATTTTTCCAACCACCTTCCCATTCCCCATGAAGATTTTTGAGAAATTCTAATTTTTTTCAAATGTCTTTTTCATTCTCATTTGAGGACAAGAAGTTCCTTTTTGAGGAAATATTCTCATACCCCAAGGTACGTACAAGGTACTTGTCCTTCCTCCACATCATTTACCTCTCTTCCACCTCATTCCCACATCATCTCACCCTAAGCTATCTCATATTCCACATGTCAAGATGTGAGGGCTTGTGAGTCTTCAACTCACCTTAGCCCTTCATCTTGGCTTTGATGCCTTAATCTCAACCGTTTAATTCTCTAGAGAATTCAAATTGTTCTATAAATACCCCCTCTTTCCTCTCATTTTGAACAATGAGATTTTTGCTATCAAACTCTTGCCAATTTTTTCATTTGCAGCATTGTAACCTCTTGTAAGCATTCTTCATCAATCCACCAAATCCTTTAGCCATTAGCATCTTATCACATTTTGCATCTTGCATCCATTCATCTCCATAGCCATCCAAAGAGCACACAAACTCTGAAAGATCAAGGGACAACCAAGGAAATCTACAACACAAAAGGTATAACAAAGTTATTTTCTTATTTTGTTCATCTTTTTTGCGTAGATATTTCCTTAGGCTAATCTTGAATAGTGTTTCTTATGTTTTTCCTTTTAATGCATCATTAGTTAGTTTTGCATCTTAGAATAGGGTAGAACATTTTAGGGATCATATTTCTGGCACGCCTGGTGGGACACACAAATGAGTCTCTTTATTTCACGTTTGCTATTGTTAAAGTTATTTGCAGGTCTAGGTCGTAGAGGGGCGGATTTGCCCCATAGAGGGGCGGACTTGCCCTCTAGTCTGCTGCAGAAGGGCGGATTTGCCCTCCTGTTTCAACGTTTATGACAGTTTTTCTGCAGAGGGGCAGACCTGCCCTGTTGTTTCAACGTTTCCAA
>CM021100.1:840909970-840928050 GCA_007115665.2 Sequoiadendron giganteum | reverse complement strand
TGTATAGGAAAAGGCATGTTGTGATGCGGTGTGAGGAGATATGATCAAGGGGGAGGGGGGGAGTGAAGGAGACTATATGGTTAGTCCCGCAAGAATAACTATGTCAAGCAAAAGTCAACTAGAGGTGCAGTGCGAGAAGATTTGAATAAGAACAAATGAAACTTAGTTTAGGTCAGAATGCTATGGTAAATGGTTTGACAACATAGTATATTATGACTGAATGTAAAGTAATCTAGAACTATATGGTGTGGGGAAGTATTACTACA
Source organism: Sequoiadendron giganteum (assembly GCA_007115665.2). Taxonomy (NCBI): domain Eukaryota; kingdom Viridiplantae; phylum Streptophyta; class Pinopsida; order Cupressales; family Cupressaceae; genus Sequoiadendron; species Sequoiadendron giganteum. The sequence goes on along the minus strand of CM021100.1, from coordinate 840,927,784 downwards.
ATGCAAAAACTATTTTATGAGAGATCTAAATCACAAACTCAAGAGATTGGTTATGCACAATACAATTGTTGGCTTGTGTAATAGTTTGTATGTATTCAGTCTATAGTACTACCATTGTCTGGAAATATTTTTTCCGATGTATTAACAAAATTACTATAAGAGATTTCATATGATCAAGTCATTGTTGATGTCAACACCTTTGGTTGATATGTATGTTTGTAGTTGATTTTGTCATGGTTTGGAGTAGGTATCTGCAAAACAAAATTTTGTATTAAAAGTGGAATTCATGATCCAACAATAACTGGGAGAGATGTCAAGGAGAAAGGGACAAGAGGTGTGTACCTTCACTTCTTAGAGACAATTGTTGTAATCGAGCCTCCTCTTCTCTCCTCAAAATTGTGTATGGATTGTTCTACATTTTGGAGTATCTTTCGAAGAACATTGGTCGGATGTGAAGGCCATCCAAAGATTTGACTCTAGATATAGCTGTAAATGTTAGCCCTTGCCTTTCTATTTTTCCAATGTCGATTGTTTCTTTCTATAGTGTTAGCCCCTGGGATTTGTGTATGGTAATAGCCCATGCCATTGCAAGGGGAATCTGGCGCCGTCTACCCAGCGTTACAGGTACTATGGGTACACTTTTGGGTTCATCTTCATTCCATGGTGGGCCACTATAATTATCGATCCTTGCTACAACATACATGGGGATTTCTGGTGGTTTGGTTCCAGGGCTGTAAACAATCTCAACAACTTCACCTAGAGATCCATTTATAAGTCCAGCTTGTGTCCATATGTTGGTTGTGAGCATGATGCGTTGTCCTCTACAAAGAAATACATGTTTTTCAAGATTTTCATCAGTAGTTACATTATCTGCTTCGGTCCTGGTGCTTGTTGCAGTACTTAATGCAATTGGACGGTTCAACAATTTTAACATTCTTCTATTGTCTAATCTAACTAAATAATTGGTAGCGAACAAGTGCATTGAGTTGTCAAATTGTTCTTTTTCAGTGGAGGTGAGATGTGTGTCTGCGCGGGCCATTAGAAGCTTCCAATACTCTTGTGTTGCTTCTACATTTCATATGTTTTGCAACAATTGACGAAATTGCTTTTGTGATGGAGTCTCACCTTCTTGACGAAATACTGTTTCTAAGGTGACAACGGTCGTGAATTGGTGCCACAGTGTTTTTTCAGTTGAGTGTGATGTGTAAATAGGTTTGTCCATCACAGGAAGTAGCTGGGCAAGGTCACCAATCAGTATTATCGAAACCCCACCGAAGTATAGATTTTGTCACTGCGGGAAGGCCTCGCGTAGCCTCGTATCTATTTTTAGTAGTAACTTTGGCCCAATGAAGCTCATCTCATCAATCAAAATATATCTTATGTGTTTCATCTCTTCCTGAAATTTTGTTAATGCTTGGCCTTGCAATGGGTGCATTTATTTGATAGGAATCCAGAGCGTTGAATGTATAGTTGATGCATGTATAGTAAATGCAGCAACCCCTGTAGGAGCTAATGCAAGTAGTTGGCTTCTTTGTTGAAGAGCACTACTCTCGAGTGCTTTTCTTATGCGAGCAATCAAGTAGGATTTTCTTGTACCTGTTGTCCCTTGAATGATCATGTGCAATGGTTTGTCTGAGTGATGTTTGTTGTGGTCAATAATATGTGTGAGCACAATTTTTTGTTTGGATGATAGTGTATAGTTTGGTACATCAAACTTACCTGGAACATGCTTTTCTTGGTTTCATGTTTTTTTCATGCTTATGAATAGTCTGGTGTTGTCATGAAGGTCTTGGGGCACTGTATGATCATCCCATATGTGGTCGCTATCAAACTCACACTTGCCAAGCATCTCAAGTTCATTTATGTTGATGTTGTTAGAGGGGCCCATTTGTGAAAATAATTCCCATTCATTCATTTCTATTATGTCCCTTGTGTCCATCTCAGGTTTACTGCCTGCTTCTTCACCCTCAGTGCTCTATTCCAATTGGGAGGTGCGAGTGACATGCCATACATCATATTTGGATGCACTCATTTGCTTCCAATTTGCAATTATTGTATCCTTAGTAATTCCTGTGTTAGTTTCAAAGCTTCGGAAATGTCTGTACAGTAGTAACTCGCTCCAGCAAAATGTTTCAAATTGGTCTGAGTCCTCCTCCGGGATGCTATAGAACTTTGGGAAAACATTGAAAATCGCTTTCACCTTTCTTTCTTTCCACTTGCATCCCTTGCGACTTGCAAAATAAGAGAAAGAGCGTGCAGACTCGAGCAAGGTTATTGTCTCCAATTCTGGAGGCCGATTAATGTAGGAATGAAGGTAGGTAAGTTGCAAGTGTCTTTCATCTAGTCCTTTTTTTATTCGATGGAACATCCTCTGTCCTACATTCAAAGATGTAAAAGGTCGATTAAAAACAACAAGCGACAATTTATGTAGCATATGGCATGTTTCTTGTGCTCCTATATCATGCTCCACCATGATCTCTTCCATGAATTTTTGATATGTTGTGAGGGCTGGGTCATCTATTTTTTGGGCTGCAAATATTCTTGCTAACATATTAGTACAAGTATCAGATGTTCTCTCTACTTTTGATGCATATTTGGCAATGTATTTTAGAACAAGTGCTCGCGAGATGACAAGCTGGCAATCTATGTTGGCTCTCCATATTGAAATCATTTTTGGATTGTGTATGTTTAGCCTATCATCATTCCTTGCAGGTTCATATTGTTTTTTCCCATTGTTGTCACATGATAAGGTAGACATAATTTGTTCTTTCTATGGAGCTTTGTATCGACACTCAAGCTTTTTCCCCTTCTTGCGTAAGCATGTTCCCTCCCTACATTTTGTGTGCCTCTGGACACAGTTGATTATCTCTTTGTAGTCGTGGGAGGGGTCTGTAGCAAATATCTTGGTTGTTTCTAGCAAGCATGGATCATCCAGTGGGGATCGGTAAACTGTGTTGTTTCTACATGATGCAGTGTGAGGATTCCAAGCACTGACATACTTGTCGAAGAATGTTCTTGCATGTTCAATTTCTGCATTGTCCTCCCAGTCAAGGTTATCCATGTCTCGTGCATTTTGAAGCCAAAGGAATCCATGGACATGTGTAGTGTCCCGATGTTTTCATTCATATCTGTACCAGTAATCTTTTGCAACTAGGAGATTTTCAATGACTTCTTCGCGAAAGACTGTGAAGCGTTGATGCAAGTATAATGATGTCATGTGGGGGTTATTGATTACATTGTCTAAGCGTTGTTTATTTGTTTGCATTTCCATTGCTATGTTATTTGAAATCAAATGTTGGAGGTCTCGACACTTTGTGTCTGTTGCACTTAATGTGAAGAAAAGAGTGGGAGACCCTATCTGGTTGATCATATTTGTTAGTTCAGCACGACACTTGTTCCAATACGGTCTTGTGCCCCGCATTGAAGATCCAAAGTGCATGAGCTCTTCAGCTAGCTATGTGTTGGGGATATTTTTCAAGTGTGCTCAAAGGCTTTCAATAGTCGTTGGCATGTTCTCTTCTACATTTTTTTAATGAAAAATGTTGCAATACCTTGGCTACAATGCCGCATCATAAGATTAAACATGAAATATCGAAACCTTGGATGCCTTCCAAATCTTTGGTCATGAAATCTCATCAAGTGGAACACATATTCATGCATATGCACTTCCCTAATTTTTCGTTGCATTTGTAGTGTAGTTCCATTTGGAAAGAGTGTCGGAAATGCCATATCGAGCAACCCCTCATTATTGTAATCATTTATTGGAGATGAGTTTATTTCTAGCCAATCTATAATGTTGTCTCTATTGTTGTCAAGGTTGATTGTTTTCTTAATAATCTCTAATTCACGGCATCTATTTGGCAATCTGGCCATAAATGATGATGTGTTCATTGTGCTACTTGTAATTTCATCTCCATCATAGTCACTTTCATTACTTGGAACCACTATGTCTTCGCTAGCTTCAATGGTGTGGAGCATATTCGATATATTTGTTCTTGCTTCAGTAAATTGCTCTAAGTGGTCAAGACTTATTGCAACATCATTATAGTATGGGTCATATTTGAGTTTGTATTCCAATGCATCTCTAATATGACTTCTACTTACATAACAATCGTAATAGTGTCCTTCTATATGGAGTCTCCGCACTACGAGCACATCCAAGTCTCTGATTCTTCATGGAAGAACTTGTACAATGTGATTTATATCTTGTGGAAAGAAAATTATGTGACCGCTATATTTATACTGGCCTCCAAGAGCGTGGGTTACTTGTAGTATTGGGTTGACTCTAGCAATAAGCATTTCCTCCACCTGGGTTAGCCTTTTCAGCACTATAGGTTGTTCACCTGGGTCCATGTTGTTGAGTGCGGAGAACCTAGGTATGCCTCTCTCGGCATAACATCTTTTACAAGTGGCATGAGTAACTGATGAATGGAAAAGCATGCCTGGGTAACATTCCTTGCATATAATGCATGTTTTCCAATTGGAAAGTGCATCTATTCTTTGTCAGAATATTTTCATTGTTGTTATGAAGTTAGCATTGTTGGTGAATGACGTTCCATGTTCCATATATTGTTGTGTTTGCATATCTTGATATTGACATGCTTGTTCCTGGAAATATTTAGTGCGATTTTTTGCATTTATTTCCTCTTTATGATGAGCATAGTAATCTTGATTTCTCTCACAATGTTGTTGCCTGTGGGATTTTGTTTCCTGTTGACATTGTTGCATTATTTTTAGGTGCCTTCGAGTAGCTATCGCTTCTCTATGGTGAGCATAGTAAGCCCGATTTCTTTCTCGGTTTTTTTTTCTTTGGATCTCTTCTTCATGCGAGCCGACTCCACTACTTCCTATGGAGGAGTCTGCCATCTACGTGTTTGGAAATGTTAAGGAAAATTAACAACAAGCACATAGAAAAGGCACTAAAATAAGTAGGCATTACATCAATGTGACACCAGTGACGCTAGCAATGTTCGAAGGAGTGCATAAATAAATCAACTCTTAACATGACAATCTTATGGTTTGAATATAATTTCTCTCCTAACATGGTCTTATCAATTTGAATATAATTTATAGATAGCAATATGGTGTTGTTTTTATGATATGCCCTACCTATTCTCTTCTTTTGAAATAAAAACCAAATCACCAGTATCTCAAGTTTATAAATTCCTCTTTAAGTATGCATATAAAGCTAAGCACAAGGCTTGGCTAGGAGTATGCATATGCTTCCCAATCAAACAAATAAATGAATTGAGAGGTCTATGGAAATCGTTTTCCTCCAAATCAAATCAATGCATACATACCAAATACACACATCAAACACACATACATATACACTTGTACACACAAATATATCACCTTATACATGCTTATACACTCATAAATATACAAATACGTACACTCATTTATCTATATAACTCCTATATATACATATATACAACACTTACACACTCATTTATATATACAACTCATATACATGTGCATATACGCTCGTAATATACATATACATATACAATATAGATGCACTCACAAATATACATACATGTCTCTCTCACTCACTCACACACACATATTACCCTCATAAATATAGAGCATTAAGTTTTCCTCCAATGAATAGTAAATGATCAAAATATTGTTATTTTACAGTCCAAGCCAGTCCAAAGAAATTAAAAACAAGATTTACTATAACTCCTTATATTTTATGTCAAATGTAACAACTTTCTGTAATAATATTTGAAAATTTTATTAATTAACAAATCAAAATTTTTGACATTTTATATGAAGCTAATCACTTGAAAGTGAAAAATAGTCCATAGAGATACATCACATTCATTTCTTTCTGTATACATAATAATATAGGCTATACATTCTCTAGAGATTGTAGAATGAAAAGGGATGTGACTTGTGAATGGGGAAGCAACTAGGACATGGGAAAGCTGGGGCTGCCTGGATTTATTAAGCGATTTTAGTTTATATTTGACTAAATATTAGCTATTAATGTCCATTGGTTAAAAGAAATATAGTTTATTTAGTCATTAATGCTCTTTAACTTATTTTGAAATCAAGAGCATAAATAGAATTAAATCTAGATTAAATTCACGAGATATATTGAGAGTATGAATTATGATAGATGCATGATGTGAATAGTGAATGGCAAAGTCGATAAATTTGTCTAGATACTGTCAAAATTCATTGGCTAAGCAAGGAGTCATAAAAAAAATCCCTACTCATCACTCAGGTTCGCTGTGCCAGCTGTGCTCTTTCAGAGTTCCTGTTCTTAGCAGCACTGCCATAATGCTACAAAAACAAAAAAAAAAAATGTTTCTAATTGTGGCCCTTTCCATGTTAAAAATAAATAAATTTGCAAGCTGTGGCCCACAATTGAACGAAAACTAAACACTGATAAGCCCCAAAAAATTAAATATTAATATACATTATTAATATTTTATGTCTTTATAATTTACAAATATTTCTAATACTACGAAAGATCCTAAAAATATATAAAAAATATACAAATAATTAAATTATTGAAACTCTTTTCATAAAAAAATGTGAATTATTTTTTCAAGTTTTTAAATATTTATTTATAATTTAAATGTTAATTTTTATATTACTAAAATGAACATTTCTATTTCTATATATTTTTTTCAAAAATTGTTAATATCATACAACTCAAAATTTTAATAAAACCATATTATAAAGCAATGTAGTAATTTTAATTCATAAATTTCTCCATCCTTGATTCTAAAATGTCATTATATTGGGCATAGTCTTGCATTTGAAGTCGTCGCATGGACATGCCTACGTATGAATTTTGTCCTTAAACTATACAACTAATAACACTTTATGCATGAAATTTATATGTGTACCTTTCCATTCAGTCTTATCAAATATAAATGTTGCTATATAATTAAAACTAGAGACATAAACAAATTTAAATCAAATATCATAGATTTTTCTTTATATAAAATAAAAACAATAAAAATAAAATATATTATTTGAAATTATAATTATTGACATTAAAAAAGAAAAAAATATATATAATATGAGATGTTGTCTATAATAGTAAAACATATGCTGATACAATTTTGAAGGCCCCTCATTCTAAAACTATCTATTTCAAAGCAAGCCTATATTTGGAGTCTTAGTCTATGTAAACATAAGAATCAGATATCAATCACTGGTTTTATTTACCTATGCTTGATACCATATTAACCACTATAGTGCAAACACACAACATTGAATTTTAAACCATGGTTTCAATGAAAAAGATAGTTGTCCTCCCCAGCCACCATAAGTGGCACCACCCAAAACATTCTCTTTTCATGGATTAACTACTCCTCGCACCCAAATGGAAAGCCCTAATTAATTCACCCAAAGCTAAGAAGGACCCTACGGCTAGGTGCCAGTCTCCACTTCTTCAAGCACAAGTTCTAGAGGGAGCTACAGAGAAAAGGCGTGTTGCAGAGGATGGAGGGTACGCTCTTGAACCACGGGTTGTGGAGGCAGGTACGGTGAAATGCCAGGTTGCAGGGTATGCACACAATGGATTTGCTGAGAAGGCTTTAGAAAATTCCAAGCAAATGCACTCAGTAGGGGTAACACCAAACTTTGCAACCTTTATCTCTATCCTCCCTTCCTGGCAAAGAGATGCAAAATGTGGAAGCTTACACATGGCAGATGAAGTATTTGTACAGACAACTTCTCCAAAATTGGCATTTAGTTTGACCTCTATCTACTTGACGACATTTCATATGGTTTGTAATGCTTTGGGAAAAAATAACAATTTTTCTTAAATTGAAGAAAGACATCATTATGTATTTTGAAGCTTTGTCCTTAAAAGGATTGTCACAGTATTATTTTTGAGGATTTCAAAATAATACTATTTGCTCTACAGTCTTCAACGACACTCATAAAAACAATGGAGGGTTCACAGCTATTTTGTTACGAAAAAAGTGTATTCATTAAAATAGTGCACAGTGAAAGAAGAGAGAAACATGACATGTCCCTCACATTTTGTGTTTGTTGTTGTTGCTCGCTCTCCTTGTCATTACCAGAACCATCAAACTTGTCCAGAATGAAGAAAGAGGGAAAATCAATGTAAATAGGTACAAAAAATTTGGACACTAGCTACTTCAACTCGCACGCAAAACACTGAACACCGAGTGTGCCATTCATTAATGGGGTAAAGGAGAAGTACACACTTATTAGTTTCATGGGAAGGCTTTGGCTTACTTCAAGAACATGTGGTCTCTGATCTTGAAGCACATCTCAGAGCTCAGTTGGCTACAGTTTATTGCTCGGCAGGACACCCACATCCCCAAAATTGGTGAACAATTTCAGAAGCGGAAGATGTAAGTACAGGGAAATGATCTGGATAAGAGGGTGCCTCATCATTCAGGGTGTTGGGGTTTGACATTATTTTGTGGTGGGAAAAGAGAGAGCAGGAATGGAGAGGAAGTGAGGCGAGGGCCATTTCCAGCACTCCTAAACCCTCATCACTGCTAGCCTCAACAAATTAAACAAGATTATGCTCTAACGGCATTTGACAGTGGTAAAGGGAAAAAAAAAATTGACATCGAACTATGCTCTGGAAAATGGTTTCGAACTATAGGCTGAGAGTAACAAAAATTACCTTACTTGGCTTTCGATTTCTGCTAACAAGCTGAAGCCAGAGATAATGCGTCACACAGTTAAAACGTATGTTCGTAATCATGCACAACAAGATAATGTGCACACAGTTTGACCATCAACCACTGATAACCTGAGGAAAAATGAGGAAAGCAACAAGTAGAATGTGGAGAACAACGAAGAGCGAAAGCAATTATAACGTCGGCTAAATTTATTACCTGTCATGAAGGTTTGGTGCCATATTAAATGACAAGTTATGCACGAGGACTCCCAAGAATGGTGTAGAACGGCGTGGGCGGCGTTGAACCATACCTGCTGACGCTAGCTACGGCTTCATCTACAGGAAAGTGCAAGCGATGGCTGCCATCTGGGACTGCAACATTTTCGGCATCAGACATCATACGAAACCGGTGAGTTTCCCACCCAGAATAGCCTATCGGCTAAAAATAATTGTCAACCATATAGCTAAAGTCATTGTGCTTCTAGGTCCAAGGTTGCATGTGGGGTTTTCAAGCCTCTTCCAAGCCTAAAACCAAAGTAAAATTGTAGGTTTCAAATTTCAAATTTTATGAAATGTGTACCCACTCCTAAATGTATGCCTATTCTAAAAATGAATGCATACCCATGTACATGTTCTAAAAATAAATGGGTATGCATTCTAGAGTTCTTTTCTTATTCAACATTGTCATGTGAATAGAGAAGAAAATGAGCTCACATGGAATAAAAATAATAATACCTTTAAGGAATGGGTACCCATTCCTAAACATGTATGTGTTTTTAATAGGTACCCATTTGGTAATGCGATCTCAAACCATAATGGACATGAATTTAGGTTTGGGATCTCATTCCTAAATGGGCAACCATTTTCAATGTAATGAGTATCTATTCTTATCAATATTTTTCCTCCCCATGGGACTTCCACTAAAAGTTGACTTAATTTCTTACTTTGACCCAAAAGGCCTTTTCTACTATTAATGCAATGTTTATGGTATTGAATGTTAGAAAAAATGGTGTCTCAACCTTGCAATTATAATAAGTTAATATATTTGAGCATGGGGGAGGGATTTCCCCCTCTGTAGGGTCATGGGGGCCATCCCCCAGACAAGGGGTTTGGGGGTCGAACGTCTTGGTGGGGGTTAGGCGAAAGTGCCTCCGAAAGCCACACTTTATGTATACTTTATTATTGTAAATCTAGACCATTCATCATTAAATTTCAAATTTGACGATAGATATTTTGTTGGCTTGTTTGTTCCCTAGAAGGAAACCCTACTTTATGAGGGGCATTGTATTACAACTACTTGATGTATTCTTAGATTTTAATAGTTATTGTGTTGCCTTCATATCTTTGGTTGGTGATACTCCTATGAGAAGCTTGCTCTGCAAGTATATTGTAATCTTTGTGATTTTTAAATATATATTGGGTGACTTTTGGAGTGTGGAGTTTTTCTCCTGAAAGGGTTTTCCCCATGTAAATTATTGTGTTTTGGATATGCATGATGTTTATGTTTATTTATGTTTAATTTTTGTAAATTGTGTAAAGATCTAAAAACAATGCATTACAGGCTCATCTCAATGTTAGTGTACGTAGTTGTTTTGCTACCTCAACCTCCTTACAAGTGGTATCAGAGCTCGATCACCTCTAGTTTTAGTTGTGGGTTGTTGGGCTTTTTGAACTAATCTAGGTTTGAGTGGGAGATTTTGCAGAAGATACTTTGTGATCTTGTTGTGGGAATTTTTAAATGGAAAATTCATCAAGGAGAATAGAGGTGGAGAAATTTCTTGGAAATAATTATGAGATACATAAGCTGGAGATGGAGGATTTTTTGATAGATCAAGATTTGTGGGATGTTGTTGATGAGAATATTAAGTTCCATAGATCCTACTTTGGTTGCTCAATATGATGTTATGGATCGTAAATCCAAGGGTCTAATTGGGTAATGCTTGGTAGAATTTATTTTAATCAATGTCCATGAAGAGAGCTCTACATAGAAACTATGGAAGAAACTTGATGAGTTGTATCAAGAAAAATATTTAGCGAGTAAGGTTTTCTTGATGAAGAAATTGTATTCCTTGATATTGGAAGAGGGTGGACAAATTATAGACCACCTAGAATAATTCAATATATTGGTGGCTCAATTGGCATCAGTTGGTGTCAAAATGGATGAGAAGGAAAAATATCATATTTTTCTTTGCTCTTTGCTCAATTCATGGGATTCTCTTGTTACAACTATTAGGATTACTTCTATTATATTGAATATTAAAGATGTGGTGGGTTATTTTCTTTCTAAAGAGATGAGGAGGAAGGTGTTCATCAATGCAAGGAAGGCCCTAAATGTTCATGGAAGTCCTAAGGAAAAAGGAAAGAAGAATGAGAACTGTGATAAATCCAAGTCCAAGGGGAGATCCAAATCTCCTAGAAAGTCCAAATTTATTTGTTGGAACTATGGTAAGTTTGGACACTTATGTAGGGAGTGCAAAGAATAAAAGACGAAAAGAAAAAAAAAAATTGATTTTGAGTCTCAGGAGGAAGATGGTGATAAATTTATTACAACTTTAGAAACACATACAACTAATGATGCATGGTTAATTGAATTAGGTCCATCTTTACATGTGATCTCTGATAGAGATTTATTTTTTTGAATATGAAGAATTTGATGGAGGTAAGGTATACTTGGGTGATGATTCTTGTTTAAATATAGTTGACCATGATAGTTAGAATCAAGTTTCCTAATGGTAGAATAAAAATGAGTAATATTGTGTTGTGTATCCTTGGTTTAGCATAATTTTTTTTTTTAAAGTGAGAAAACTAATTGATGCAGGTGTAAGTAAGTAGTCTTTTTTGATGAAGTATGCAAGATGGTTAGAGTTTCTATGGTGATTACTAGAGGTATCAAATATGGCACATTGTATAATATTGGTGCATGTACTATTGAGTGCAATAGTACTTCTGTGAAAAACAAGTCTATGGATACTTCATTGGAAGAGGTGAGGGTTTCATCTTCAACAGATGGCCATGGATTTTGGGTAATTGAGAGTGCTCTTTCTTATGAATCAAAGTCACATGTAGAGAAAAATATTTTATGGTACCAAAGACTTGGCCACTTTGGTGAAAAGGGTCTAAGGACCTTAGAAAATAAAAACCTTGTTGAAGGATTGTCTAATTGTAATCTTGATTTTGATTTCTATAAGCATTGCATTTATGGAAAATAAAATCCATGTTCAGTTTTACTCGAGTTCTCATAAATCTTGTGGTGTATTGGATTTTATTTATTCTGACATGTTTGGTCTTGTAAATGTTCCTTCAATTGGAAAATCCATATATTTGTTTCATTTATTTGTGATTATAGTAGAAGGACATGGGTATATTTTCTAAAGAGTAAATCAAAAATTTTTAGTTGACTTAAATAATTTAAAGCAATGGTTGAGACGTAAATTGAAAAAAAAATAAAAAATTGATGACTAATAATGGCGTTGAATTTTTCTCTAATGATGTTGATAGATTTTTTAAAGATTGTGGCATTCATAGATAAAAGACAACATTGTATTCTCTATGGAAAAATAGAGTTGCAGAAATAATGAACAAGACAATGATGGAGAAGGCTAGGAGTATGCTAAATGTTGTTGGTCTAGAACAAAGGTTTTTTGTTGAATTTGTTGCTACTATTTGTTACCTAATTAATAGGTATCCTACTTCAGCTCTTGTTGATAATATTCCTATAGAGGCATGGTTGGGTCACAAGCCTTCACTGAGACATCTTATATTTTTTTATTGTGAGGCATATACACATGTGCCAAAGGATAAGTGAAGAAAGTTGGAGAACAAAGATGTGAAATATATCTTCATCAGATATAATTATAATGTGAAAGGATACAAGATTTGGGATCTTTTTGCATAAAAGGTGATATATATAGAAGTGTTATTTTTAGAAAAATTAAGCCTTCTTCTATTATATTGCAGGCAAAAGAAACTAAACAAAAATATGTGATTCATCTTCCCTCTGCACTTGAAAAAGTTCAATCGAGGCCCCTAGATAGACAAGAAGTTGAGGAGAGTTTGTCTATCTTTCAATCTTCAGAAAAGGAGGAAGATACTCCAACTCAACTTGTTTGAAGGTCTACAATGCATATACAACCACCTGAAAGGTATTCACCTGATGACTAAAGATGTATTTTTATTTTAACACTAACATGGATGAACCTAGATCTATAGAAGAGGAATTAGGTATGAATGATGCATAATCCTAGAAGATTTCTATGGATGAAGAAATAACATGTTTGAAAAATTTATACATGGGATCTAGTACTATTGCCTAAAGGATGAAAATGTGTTGTTTGAAAATGGGTGTTTGAGAAAAATATTAGTTCATATGGAGGTATTAAGAAGTACAAAGCATGCTTGGTTGCAAAAGGTTACTCTCAGGTTGAGGATGTTGATTATGGTGAGATATTTTCTCCTCTTACAAAAATGGCATCCATTCTATTCATATTTTCCATTGTTATTTCTTATGATCTAGAGGTTGAGAAAATGGATGTGAAAATGAATTTCCTTCATGATAATTTGGAGGAAGATATTTATATGACACAACCAAAACACTATGTGGTGAAAGGTAAAAGTAATTTGGTTTGAAAATTGAAAAAATATTTGTATGGCCTCAAACAAATTCCTACGATGTGGTACCAAAATTTTGATAAATATGTGTTGAGTTTGGGATTTGAGTATTCTAAATCAAATCATTATGTCTATTATAAGAGTGATGGCGAATTTTTCCTATTTATTGCATTATATTTGATGATATGTTATTTATTGGTAAAGAGAAAATAATGATTTCAAAACTAAAGTATCAACTTGAAATTAAATTTGAAATGAAAGATCTTGGTGTAGCTAAACACATTCTTGGGATGGAAATTACAAGAGATAGAGTGAACAAAAATCTATGACTTGGTCAAAAAAAGTATGTCAATACAGTTTTATAGAGGTTTAAAATGAAAGATTGTAGTCTATTATGTGTTTCTTTTACAACTAGAATGAAGTTATCTATTTCAGATTGTCCAACATACCTATAAGAGATGGAAGATGTGAGAAGCTTGTGTCTTATTAGAGTGTAGTTGGAAGAACTTCATGTATGTTATGGTATGCACTAAACCAAAAATTTCCCAAATAGTGGGAGTTCTTTCCAGATATATGTTTAATCTTGGTAGAGTTCATTGGGATGTAGTTAAAAGATTCTTCATATATTTACATGGTACCTTTGAGTATTCCTTGTGTTATCATGGTAATTTTATAGGAGATGGACTTTCCCTTGATTTTTCATGGTTATGGGGATTCAGACTGGGTAGGTGATGTTGATATCAAACTACCCACCAATGCTTATGTGTTTACTTTATTTGGTGTTGCAATGAATTGGATGAGTAAGTGATAGGTTGTGGTTTCTTTATCCAGTATTAAAGTTGTAAAGTCTAACCACTTTAATTCCAAAATATCTTATAATTCCTTTAATAAGTTCATTTCCATTCCATAAAATATTGTAAATCCATTCATTAACATTGTTTAATCCACAAGATTCCAAAAAAAAATTGACTTAAAGTCTACAATAAGATTCATAATACATACAATTACATTCATAAACACGTGTCATCTTTCACGGCATTTATAGTACAAAAAAAAATTATAAAAGAAATTTACAATTCAAGACTTAGGCATTTTGTCGCCTTAAGTTCTACAATAATCGTTCAATAATAAAATACAATAGATATTTGAAGACATCTTCATTTGATCTTCAATCCAACTATTAATCTTTAAACGTGAAGACAAGAACAAGGTTTGGGCGCTTTTTCCGCCCAACCTCAAAGCTAATGCTTCCTTGGAATTCTTTAGTCATTCAAAGAATACGCGACCCTACATGAATCGCTTAGCAAAAAGAAGTCGACAAGCAGGATGTAATCTAATGTGTGCCTAGTATAACTAGTAATTCCACAAGAATTTTCATTTTTCTAATTCATTTAAAAAACAAGCAAGTTCGATACTAGGATATGGAAGAGAGATAAATATTCCATCTTTTTCAATGGTCCTTAATTTACTTGGCCAAGTAAAATGTCATGCATGAAAAATAATAGTAGTTTTGGAAAAGGAAAACTACACTCTCTATAAACCCATATTCGACATTTTTCCCCAAAGGTAACTTTCCAATCACATGTCATGCACATTCATTTACCAAGCATGCATGGTTTCATTCAAAATCAAAATTATCTTTCAAAAACATCTTAACTGCAATCTTGTTTCAAGCAAAAATGGTTCTAATGCAGTCTTTTCATCATTTTAAATCATAAATAACAATAAATCAATAGTTAAATCAAATAATAAAATAACAAAAAGAAGGTGTATCTCAAGTATGTAATCTAAATACATATTTAAACAAGAATTAAATGAGCACACATTCTTTTGGTTCATTTACTCAAGAAATTCAATCATGATTCAATATAATCCTCTTTTAATTCATTTAATTTTCAAGTAATTATATTTAAAATTTCATTTCCTTTTCTTTTTTGTTTTTCCTATTTCTCTTAAAATGTTATCTTTTCAAAATTATAAAAACACTCCATATTACTTCTATTTCGTAGTAATTTTAGTTTCATTTCTAGAGAATTATCAAGTTTCATTCTTACTTTCAAGCATAAATCTTTACATAAAATTATTTAATTTCATCATTCTGGAAAACATTCAGCAATTTTATTTAAATCAGAACACTATCTTTTATGTTTCTTTTCATTTTGAAAATTAAATCTATTTGATAGTTTTGGTTTTTGAAGCATTTCTAAATTTAAATAGATCTAAAACATACTGTTTTTTGTTTGCATCTTTTCAATTTGCTAAATCAAAATTTCCTAAAAAAATATAAATCTGTTATCTTTTTTTTACAGTTTTTTGTTCAAATTATTCTTTTTCTCCATAATATTTCAATCTGGTGTTTGATCTTGTTCCTAAAAATAATTAAACATAGTGATTTGTTTTCTATTCAAAATTAAAATATAAGAATAATATAAAAGAATTAAACTCAATTTTGAATTGACTGTGAAATTTGTTTTCATTGAATCTACCTAGTAATTTCCTGAAGCTGATAATGAATAATCATTTTTCTTTCAATTTCCAGCTGGGTGCTTCTTTCCATCCGCTCCTCCAGTTGTTCTTTTGTCTCTTCTCTTAATTTTCTTTCTATCTTCCCTTTGTTCTTACCTCTATCTTGGTCTCTTGTTGTTCTTATTTCTAGCTGCTTTGTGTTACCTCCTCCCTGCTGACAGAGTACTCCTCTTCCCTTCTTGCTACGCCTTCTCTTTGTCTTCTCCCTACTAACTATGTGGGATGAAGGGAGGCAAATCTCTGCTTTTATTTATTTATCTCTTACCTGGTCGTCCCTTCACGTTTCCTCTCTCTTTCCCTTGCACATGAGATAGCAGAATATTGTTTCAAGTTAAAAACAAGAATCTCCCTCTTCACTCACGTATGGGAGATAAGTAATACAAACAGTGAATATTCTTTCCTCTACTGGCATCTTCTAGAGAGCAAGTATGCAGTAGTCAAAAATTAATACAAATCTCTCTTTATGTTGGTCATGCATCTCTTGTTTGCTGGCGCATGAGTGATAATCTTTAATCAATAAACTCTTGTTTTTTGTCCACTCTCATCCTTCTCTAGCCATGCACCTCCTTCTCCCTTCTGTTGGCGCATGAGAGGTAGCAGTTTATCCTCTACACTCATAAATGAACCCCTCCTTTATCTCGTGCCTGGGAGATAAGCCTTAAAAATGCAAGTTAATAAATGTATATTAAAACAAACCCTCTTCCTCTAACTGCGCGTGGATAAATAATCTCAATCCCCAAAAGATAAATAACCATTCTATTTTTTCTTCCTTTATGCGAATCGTGTAGTTAACCATCAAGTTAGATCCACAATTTTTTTATTTTTTTTATCTCTAGTCAAATGGCTTAACTCCAAGTTTCATTTTGTTTTGCATGCAAAATTGATTATGATGTAATTGTTTTCAATATGATAACTTTTTTTTTGTTTTCAATTCCAATTTTGAACGTATTTTTGTTTTCTAATTTATTTTTAATAACTTAATTTAATATTTATCTATTTCTATTTAAACAAATCTTCCCACTCTCATTAAATACTAAATTTAATATAAATGTCCATTTATTTTAAAACGTTTATTTCTACTTTTATTATTTGTGAAAATAGCAAACAAACCAATTACACAAATTATACATTATATTATTAAACCATTTTCTCACAACAATATTTAAATTGCCATTTAAAATAATATATTCTTTTTCACAATTACATTCAAGCAAAAGCATAGTCATAATAACCATTTAATCATGCAAATTACGTTCTAATTATTTAGGTGGTGTGTGATATTCCATCATCCTCATTGACGTCTAATGGCTAAAATGACTCTACCTGAACAAAGTTCTTGCCTTCATTCTCGTTCACCTGTTCTTGTGTTCACTTGCACTCAATTTCTCATCAGCAATGACAATCCCCAAATTTCATCATAATGAATTCAAAATCATTTCATGTTAATTTAAATTTCAATCAAAATTTCAATTCCTATTTCAATTTCTATTTTAGTAATCATCTAACATAAACATGCAAATATCTTGATTTATATTTTCTTTTAAATAATTGATAAAAATCAGTACGTGACATCCTTCCCCTCTTGGAAGAGACATCGTCTCAATGTCTTATTGATCATTCAATAAGCATAGCATCTCAATCAATAAAACACACTATCTCAATCAGTAAAACATAGTATCTCAATCAATAAACCATAGTATCTCAATCATAATGAAATAATAACTAACAACATAGTTCTCAAACATAAGCATAAACAATCCATAATAGCATCCACGCTATCAAATTTCATAACATGTGAATCAAAAACCAGAGTATCAAGTATCTCATGCATTAAGCAAATACTACTAAGAAAATAAATGAGGAAAATGGCAGTCAATCGTCACATAATTCTCCCATGTAGAACTATCCTCAATATACTGGTCCCACTAGACCTTGTACTAAGTACTATCCTATTTAATGCTAGTCTATCAACAACTGGATTAATGACTTCCAGTACATGAAAGTCCCACAAATCTTGGAGCCAACTTTGATGATTTCCCAAAATATACGTA